>CAEFZY010049835.1:0-117457 GCA_903066815.1 Brachyrhaphis roseni
CTACTTTGCACACACTCTGCATTCTCTTGATGAGCTTCAAGAGGTAGTCACCTGAAATGGTTTTCACTTCACAGGTGTGCCCTGTCAGGTTTTTCTATAATCTAATCTACAATTTTCATAGTCATGAAAATAAAGATAACCATTTGAATGATAAGGTGTGTCCAAACTTTTGGTCTGTACTGTATATACACACATATATATATATACAGTACATAGGGTCCACACAGGTGCACCCACAAACAGGTGCACCCACCTGTTTGTGGGTGGGTTGCAGGTGTGTGTGGGGGGTGGTGTGCTTGTGTGGGTGTGTGTGTATGTATTAGAGAGAGTTTGTGTATGACTTTGAACTATTTTTCTGGTGTCTGCTTCCCCGGCGATTGTACGGATCAGCACTTACTCATTCTCGGTTTCTCTCTTTCCTCTGTCTCTGCGCTCCTTGTTCCACATTATCCAACACGTCTCCTCTCAGTTCCTCACTTCCCTTGACCTCAAACATGTTGCAGGTACTTATGATTATCATTGCATTTATAGTGATCACAGAATTATTTATTTTTAAAATCATCAATACATCTGGGCTGCTTCTACAAGCCCTGTCATTCCAGGTTAATCATAATGGCATTTCTGAGAATCACATGAAAAATTGTACTCAAAAATTCCAATTTTAGTCAGTCTTTGTTTTAGTTCCCCATGGGAGTAAGGATCAATTTCCCTCACTTTGACAACCTATAAGTCTACCCCAACTCTTGTTATCTAATAAAATCCACTAGTTCTTTAAATATATTTAAAAAATTCAAAACCGTGGGTTGTCGGTGACTGTCTGCTGAATATCTGTCAAGACAGAAGTCCCCTCATGATTGTGTAACCTATTACATTTTTGTTATATTAAACTACTGTATGTTTTAATAGAATTTTAAGTGTTTCTCAATTAATATTGTATTTTATATAACATTTAGCTATTTTTTTGCTGCTTTTTAAATTGCTTGTTATATTCTAAAATTGTATTTACACCTATTTATTTATTTTAGTTTTAATTATTTGGGAGATTATTATTTATTACATTCAGGTGACAGTAAACATGAACATGAACTTTTCGTAAAAGTCTATACATCATGATGATATTGTGTAATAAGACAACAAAATTCTCAGATTTCATACTTTAGGGCTTTTGTAGATATAATTAAATAGATTTCAGTATTTTTGCATAATTGCTTAGTCGTGTATTTTTAAGTTGATGGAATGTGTTCTTTCTCAATTGTATTGACAATTTCTTCTTGTCTGTCATGTCAGTCTGTAGCTGAAATCTGGAAGTTGCACCTTTTAAGTTGTTGAGACATTATCTTTAAGTGCCTTTGCTTTTTTTAGATGCGCGTGTAAAACCTGCTTTTACTGGTTTGGGCACATTTCTACTGGCAATGATTAAGATGACACACCCGTAAGTGAAACAACCAGAGTTTTGGCAGGAATGTCTAGATTCCCAGACAAACAAAAGCTTTTGGAGAAATGATTGCTGGGTTAAAGAAATAAAACTGATGAAAACAAACAACTTTTATTATCATTTTTTTTATTTTGTGTAACAGCTTATATAGTTTTTCAGTATCAGTTTTGAAAAGAGTATATATATACAATCTCACAAGTAAACAGAAGTTACCTACAGGTAAGAAAAAAAAACTATTGTATAATTTTAACTCAAATGAGCATGTGTGCAGATTCTGTAAAGACATTATCACATTGCTGCTTTATCATTATGAAGGGTGTAAAACACCCACACAATAGGTGCCGTAATCATTTCAGCAAAAGTCTTCATGATAAAACTCATTCATATTCATAAAACATTTCAGTCTTAGCAATAGACTTTTTAAAGTAATAAATGGGTCTTGTCTAGTTATGGCCTGTCTTTGTCACTCCATCATCCTTTTCAATTGAACCATGTTTTTCTGGTTTAAAAATCAAGTCCAGAAATCACCTAGTACTGACTCGGAGTATATCCCACAGATCTTGGTGGGGGTGCAGAGTATGCAGGTTGGTAGTTGTATTCTGGTTGGTATGAGTACGGCTGGTATGTGTATGCAGGTTGATAGACACTTCCAGGGTTGTACATGACCCTCTCCTCTTCTATATTGGTGCGTGGAGCATGGCGGCACAGCAGGATCACTCCAGCTGAGAAAAGCAAACCAGACGTCATCCAGCCGATGTACAGAGCTTCCCCGAGCTCTCTTCGTTGGGCATCAATCAGCAGTGGGTTGTAGAAGTCCTGGATGATGACGTGGCCAGTCCAGGACACTGGGATCAGGGTAGTGACACAGCCCAGGAGGAAGAGACAGCCTCCCGCCACAAGGACAATGTGTTTTGTTCGAGCACGGTGGTCCACCATCTTGGTACATTTCATTCCCACCGCTGAAACAATGAGGGCAAAGGATGTGAGAGCCACAGAGCTGCACATAAGGCCTCTGGCTGCTTGGAGATCTGGTGGCAGGTACAGCAGGGAATCGTACACCTTGCACTGCATCCTTATGTTGGCTTGTCTGTAGCAGTTCATCCACAAACCTTCCCAGCGAGTTTCCATCACAATGATGTTTTCCTGAATGAAGGCTGTTACCTTCCACATGGGCAAGCCAGTCACCGCTGCTACTCCAATCAGTCCAAGAAAACCAATGACGAGAGCCACAATCTCACAGCAGACTTCATTACGGCGTTTCCTCTTCTCAGCTCTTTTTTTTTCCTCGTAAACAGAGTCCTGGTAATCTGGGTTATTTTGGTAATCTATGTAGGTCTGGGGTGGCTTCTGCAAATTTGGTTCATAGTAAGATCCAGCATAGGACATTGGTGGCTTGGTATAGCCACTGTAGGCTGTGTAAGAGGCCATTGCAGGAAGCACCAAAAGCCAAAGATGCTCTCTCTGGCTTTACTCTTACAGCTCCGGAGGCAAGTCTGAAGGAAAGAATGATGAACACAACATATACACCCACAAAAACATGCAAATGATGCAATGCAGCCTGACCGGTTCAACTACCCTGAACCCATCAGATAGGTGGTAACAAAGGAGTACTCCTTGTTCAATTGCAAATGAAACTGCTCTGACTTTCAATCAACTGTTTAGTGTTTGTTTTTTTTGTTTTCTTTTTGTTATATATGAAAAGTGCAATCATTTGATAAGTTGAAGATAATCAATTTTTGTTTGAAATATTAGCTGGAGAAAGAACAGAAAAATATGTAATTTTCACAGGATTGGATTATACATGGGTCATGAAGTGGTCTATCTTGACTGGAAAATGATTATATTTAGTTTTGGATACATATCAATTTTCAAAGCAAACAAAACTAACTAATTTGTATAAATGCACTTATAAGGATGTTTTTATAGGGACGACTAAAGCCGGTCACAGATTCCAAAGCCTCTACATTTTATTTGTAAAGTGAGCTGGTAAGAAAGTGTTGAATGCAGAAATATGAGGAGGATTGTTTTTACTTGCCAGAATTTCTCAACTCTTTGCTAACACTTTGAAGTGTTACTGATATATTTATTGTGATAGCTTCAAATTCATCATTTTCAGGTGCGAGAAAAAAAAAAAAATGTAACCTTGAAATGGTTCTTTTTATTAGACTACTTTGACCTCAGAACTTTTAACCTCAGCTTATTTGACATTAAAGAAGCTGTTTAATTTACCATGTTTGTTTTGGAACTGTAGCCTTGATGTGGGCAACCACTGTCAAGAACTGAACTCAACTTGTCACATAATTTTATAAAACTCTTATCGGGTTGTGGCTATTAAACCTTGTGTGAAGCAATGGTTAATAAGTTTGGAGCTCAAGAGAGGACCCTGATAAATTTGAGCAAATAAGTTTTTTCATTATACACTCAGGTTTGAAGTGTGATTCAATGATACAACTCCATGTTTACCAGTTTCATTGTACATCAATAATCCAATCTGAATACATAGATTTTATTTTATTTTTATTTTTTTTAGGGATTTCTTTTAACACCTAAAATATTTGACTTGTACTGCTGTAACTGTACGTGTCTTAAAATGTAATTTATTCTAATGAATGAGTAATTAAGAATACCCCCAATTTCAGTTTCAGCTAATCTTTAAATTTTGTCTCAAAGGATTCTTTTTTTGTGATGGCATGAGAAATATCTTTTAAAATTTATCATTTATCCATAAAAAAAACCTACCAGACGAGCAGCTACTGACATGCCAGGAAAATTACATCTCATTTTAATAAAATAATATATATATAAAAAAAGAATATTGCAGATATTAAATAGTTACTGCTCTCTGAGGTTAGACATGTTCAGTCTGCTGCGTTTTTACCTAGATATGTATGGAAACAATTAAACACATGTTTGACTGCTTCAATGCTATTCCATTACAATCAGCTTTACTTCATCCTCTTCTAGTCACATATATTTGTTTACATAACATTAATATATAAATTATGCATTTTTATAAAAGATACATTTATAAATACTATTTAGTATACAGTTAAATTCAAATCTTAGTAAGCTACATCAGATAATAGAATAGATCCTTTGGTGTAATTATGATTAATCTGATTAAACTTGTTTTATTTCTTAATTTAGACAAAAATTTTCCCTCTGAATACTCTGGCTTTTTATTTGTAAATACATAAATAGTAAGTTTATTATTGTTATTATGTTATGCAATAAAACCTTAAGTTTACTATGTACAATTAAAATAATTTATTTTAAAATATAAATGACCTGTCTTCTTTGGGGAAAATTGATTGCTTTAATTAATAGCAAAGTTTAAAAACATTATTAATAGAATGCTTCAGAACTAAGTTGGTTAAATGACTGCTGACTGACTCACAAACATTGTTTTAATGTACAGTGACCGATGTTGAGATGGAAAAGCAAATTCATCCAGAGCAATTCGCCAAAGTTAGTTTATTAGAGCACAAAAACATCAAGGACATGCAGAGATAAGTGCATTTGTTAAAAATAAAAGTAAAAGAAAAAAATACTCTTAATAAATAAATACTTTTTATGTTGGTTGAATGGTAAAGAACATTTGTTACCAGTACTGCTTGTAGTAAAGCAGCCACACCTGTGAGTCACTAAAGCCCTTAATTTTGATAGGCATGTGCAAATCAGCTTGTGAAGTTTTTCATAGGCTTCATATTGTAATTTTTAAATGCAAACAAATACATTCAGCAGAAAGCAAAAATTTACAATTATTTACACATATTCTTGAAATTTATGCAAGCCGGAACCTGTCTGGGCGAGATATACACTGTCCTCTTTGATGGCACTCTTTTCCTCCATAATGTATACACCATGGTAGAGATCTTCTTCTTTGGATCTTCGTTTGCTGTATCTGATGAGCAGGATGATTCCAGTGGCCAGTAACACACCAGAAGTTCCCCAGCCAATGAAGATGGCTTGTCCTATCTCTCGTTTCTGAGCGTCCAGCATAGTTGGATTGTAGAACTGGCTGATAATCGAGTGACCCACCCAGCTGACAGGAATGAGTGTGGTCAGAAACGAAATCAGATACAAACATCCCCCGACGGCCAGAATGATGTTTTTGCTCTTCATGTTGTCACCACAACAGTTGCTCCTCTGGATTCCAAAACCTGTGACAATCAAGGCATTGAGAACCAGGGCGATGGAGACACACATGAATCCTCTGGCCGCCTGCAGCTCGGCTGGGAGAATCAATAGTGAGTCGTAGACCTTGCACTGCATGTTGACGTTAATCTGTCTGTAGCAGGTCATCCACAGGCCTTCCCACAGTTCCTCCATGACTATAAGATTAGCCCCAATGAAGGCAGAGACCTTCCAGGTAGGCAGAGCTGTAACAGCTATTGTCCCAAATAGGCCAAAGAAACCCAGGATCAGGGCTAAAATTTCCAGCTTCTGCTTCATGGTTTAGTGTAAGAAGTACGTTCTCGACTTGTCTTTCTTGTCTAATGCAGATACTACCTAGCCTGTCTGTTTTACAAGGCTCTAAATCTGATAGTCTCACAATGAATGCGATGTCGCCCTGCAGGTTGGAATTATCTTAACCTTAAAATAACAAGTGGGAAACTAAACTACATTTGTCTTTCTCTTAAAAAAACAAAAAGCCAACACTCCTTGTCATGCATAACATGAACAATGTACCTGTGTTAAAAGACAATGGATAACCTGACAGGTCAACATTCTAGGTGCCCAGGTGTTCAGTTGTGACTAAATCTACAAGTATAACTTTCTGTTCCTTCCCCAGTTAGTTTACCCTTCAAAAAACATAGAATGTTAAAAATCAGGTGATCCAAGTTTACATGCTTCACAAAGAAATCCTCATTTAAAAAACTGCTGTAACTCAAATTCCTAAATCTGAAAATTTTATTATTTCAGAAAGAGGGGAATACATTTTATGGTTAGTTTGAGGAAAACAGCATGATGTTACTAGATAGAAGTGTATATATCTTCATCTATTGAATGCCTTTTATTAATCTGAGGGGTTTTGAGGATGAATTTAAGCTATATGTTTTTTTCTGAATGGAATACTTGTTTGAAAATATACTTTTGAAATGCTTTAGTGGATAGTATGTAATACCCCAATACCAGACAACTTTCTTTATGCACATAAAGTACTAACTGAAATATGAAAAATTGGGTGAACAAGTTTAAATTTAGTTTATATTTCCTCAATCTATACAGTGTTAAAATTAAATATAAAGGCTTAGATTTAAAAATACACTCTTACTAAGACTACATTCATGCAGGTAGTCTTGATGTTCAATTCCGACTGTCCTGCCGAAATCTCTTTTGTGTCTGTGTGTGTTTGTGCAAGGGTGCGTGTGGTCATTCATACTGCTAAATGAAGGGATGAATGAATTAATTTCATTGTCACTATACTTATGTACAATGAGATTAAAGCCAAAAAGAGCCAACTCCAAAAACGGTTCAGGCAGTGTAAGAAATACAGTGTAAACATAAAACTTTAGATTTTTTTCTTTTTTCTTTTTTTTTTTTTACAAGAAAAAAAAAAAGCAACTGTCAAAACCCCAATCATTTAATGTTAAATGCCGGAAATGAGACTATAGAGATGTAGGTGAGAAGACATCAGGAAGCAGGGGTTAGGTTTGGAGTATATTAAAAAAAAAAAACTGCTACCACAACATATACACACATACAGATATTCACCATAGAATCAATGCAAAATCACAATCAGACTTCTGTGTGTCGATGATTTACGACCCCATGTGACCTGCATGTACAGAAGAACAACATTTATGTCACACAGCAGCCCACTGTTTACGGGAGTAATAATGGATGGAACCATTTATGGATCACTTTTAAAGTTATTCACCAAAGGGAACAGACAGCATTGTCACAAGATTGTAAGGATGTAGCAACACAAAGGGAGCTAATAAAAATAAAGCACAATAAACCACAACAACTTTGTTGAGCATTGACTGAACTTTCTGTAGGAAGATCTGTTTGGATGTGTAGCAAGAGCCAGAAGTTGTGGGATTATAATGTGAATCACATTTGTGATTCACTTCAGCGACATTCTTCTTTCATATGTTCATAATTATAACTGTCAGCCATTGTTTACATTCATATTTAGTGTGTCTGGCTTTTGCTGGTGTAGAATTACGATGCATGTTTTACTTCAATGATAGAAAAGTCGGATAAAATGTGACATGAACGTTCTGACTACAAACACTTTGCAGGCAATCAGATACTTATCCAATTTTCTATCGCCTATGGAAGTGGCACAGATCACGTATTTATGGGAGGTGAAAAGATCGGAATTGGGTTGTTCAGACTGCCATGAAAACGTCTGTAGGTCGCATATGGACCAAAAAATCTGACTTGCATCGTATTTACCTGCTGTTTGAACATAGGCACAATAATTGGACAAATGTTCTCAAGCAGTTTGAAAAACAAAATAAAAAATCAACAAGCCTTTAGGATATTTTTTGGCAGGATATTTGACTGTAAGGGTGACAGATGACCAGCCAGAAACTTTTGTTGTAGCAGGAATTATAGTCCTGCTTAGAGTATCTGTGTTTGAGGATCCACATCCTGCTTCTATGCAGATTTATTACTGTTCATGATCAGACCCATCATGAGGCTTTTTGAACCTCAGAACAAAGCAGAGTTGTGTGGTTTTATCATCAGGCCATCTTAAAAAAATGAAAATAAACAAATTACTAAAAGTCAAAAATGAATAGAGCATTCATACTGATGAGTGCATCTGTGGGTCCAACTGGATCAGCAGGTCTTTTTTCAGTGTTATCTCACATGGAGGCAACTTTCTGAATGCCTTTGACTTAAACTGTGAATATACTCTCCTTCTGCTACTCTCAGCGGGGTAATTGTTCAAGATTTTTCTCAAACTGGAAAACTTGGACTACCACTAATTGTATTTACAATACCCACACTATATATTTAGCGCAATACTCTAAGGTGATGTGTCTATTCAGACTTCTGTATTTGTATTTCATTGCATGACAACACGAACAGCATATTTAAACAAGAGTTTTAGTTTGCTTTAACATTAAGACACTGTTTTAAAACAGTGTGGGATTTCAGGGTGGTGAAGATGAACCACTCCTTCCTTCAAACCTTATTTGGTCTAATAAAGGTGACACCCAGTCGATTGTTTTTCTGAGAAGTAAGAGACACGAGCGCCACAGGGAAAAAAATGTGACATGAGAGGTCATAAAACAGGAACAGAAACTGGAAAACCTGCTGAACAGGTTCTTAGGGCAATACTGTCGTCATCTGCTTTGAATGTAAACAGATAGCAACATGATGAAAAACCCATGGAAACGAAGTTGGGTATGAAAAGGCAGGCTGTGTTATGAAACATCTGTTATTGCTAAAAGTTTAATCTGTGAATTCTAATTTCAATCCTGATTTGATAGGAAGGAAATAACTGATTTTAACCAAAAAGAAATTAATATGAATGAGTGAGCTGTATGTCGTTACCCTTTGTTGGAGGTTTAGAGGATGAAAACAGCAAAATTACAGCAGGCTCAAAGCGCCCTCTGGTGTATGCAAATATGACTGCAGACCAGTATTTACATTGATGAAAACTCAAGTTTTCCAAGTACTAATATGCACAAACATATTTTGAATTAATAGTTTACAGTACTTAAACATTTTAGTTGGTTGTGTATTTTATAATGACAAAAAAGAAAAGAAAATGTTCTTTACTAATTTCAAACACCTTTTAGTAAACCCTTCTTAAGGTAAGAATTTAATTGTGAAGGTTTCTCAAAAAGCTGTCTTCAAAAATCTGGCATAAATTTCTCCCTGACATTTTCTTATTAAACCTTTTCTTATAGTGTTTATGTTTGATATTACATAATAAAGAACTCAAAACAAAATTAAAAACATTAAGGTATTTTAATAAAAATGGAACCAG
This sequence comes from Brachyrhaphis roseni, assembly GCA_903066815.1. Taxonomy (NCBI): domain Eukaryota; kingdom Metazoa; phylum Chordata; class Actinopteri; order Cyprinodontiformes; family Poeciliidae; genus Brachyrhaphis; species Brachyrhaphis roseni. The sequence continues at coordinate 9,390 of CAEFZY010049835.1, forward strand.
GAAATAAGAAATGGCATAAAATTATTTTGAACAAAAAATGTGCTCATATTTTAGTACTCAAGTGCTATAAAACTTCTGTATTACCACATTTGCTCATTGATCACCCTCTAACAAATCTTACATAATATGTTTTTGATCTGCATCTTTTTTCCACACAAATAGACAAAGTACATTCATTTGCTAGGCATATCCAAAAGTATTTTTTTAGAAAATTATATTAAAAGTATTTTTTGGTGATCAGATTGAAATGACAAAATCCAGCCCCATTCTAAAATCCCAAAAGTAATGATGGCTACTAACTCCTGTGGCAAACAGAGTTTTATGGTTTGTATCTCTTACACACATGCTATATACAACCTACAAACATGTTCACTCTGTACTTAAAATGCTAAGAAACATGTTGCTTTTTCAAACTCGGTGGATGGAGTTTCACTTTGAACAAGGTTGTTTGATCTCATTCCCAGATTCTAGTTCCTACTTCTGAATTCCTAGTAATGTGTAACAAAACAGAAACACCCAACAGTGTTAGTTCCTGGTTTATTGTTGTCCGCATGAGCTTACACTGGGAGGGAAAGTCATCCACTTCACTCCTCTTTTGAGTTGTCTTTAAAGCATACTTGTAATAGAACAACTCCTCCTTTATGCTTATCACAGTTGGTGTATAGTAAATACTATACATACATACATACATACATACATACATACATACATACTGTGGTCTAGTTTAGTATCTACTTTAACAGATAATCCTCTATATCCAGTAAAGTTGATGCAAGTCCCTTTGAGACCTTAGCTCAGAATAACATTCAGTTGGAACAGAAGTAGTTCAAATGTAATGAAACTGATGACAAATATAATGCTGTGTATATTCAAGACTTCGAAGTTCAGAGCCATTAGAATCGAGTGTTGTACCTAAAGCCACAGAATTGTATTTTAATGACTTAATTTTTTTCAATTATTTCTCTTTATTTTAAGGGGTTAGCAGAATTTGTGGTAGAAGTTTAAAGGAATGAAAGTGGGTGATAATTAAAGTCCATAGAACCACCATCTTTTATTGTGCGGCCTTAATTAGCTGTGCTTACATAAGTCGTCTTGAAATTTGTCACAAGGATCCCGAAATTTATTTGAATTACCACCTAAATTTGCCAGAAGCTAGTTATCAAACTGGTAATTGATGAAATTATAGGTCATAATACACGAAGTTGCTACAGCGCATTTTCAAATTCAAAGAAAAATCTTTACCATGTTGGAGTAACCTTGTAAACTGAGTCGGTTCCAGGAAAAGATGCTGGAATTGTCTTTTCCTCTTCTGTTGTGCAGTTGTATATAAATGCTTTGTTGCATGCTGTTAAGCATTTGTTTCAGAAAACAGTGGTGATTCTTCCTGGAATTGTACCCTGGGCATGCCCCTACTGATTGGTGATCTTCAAAAGTCTGACTTGCTGATTTTCAACTGAGGCAGATACCAATTTTTTTTTTTTTTTTTTTTTTGTCTGAGAAGTTGCTAAATTGGAAACAGTGGAGTGACTGTAAGCTCAAGTGCAGACGTGAGCTAGTGGGAAGACGGGACGGGACTGAAGACACTGATTTTCAGACCTTTGTGGAGGTAGATGTGATCGGTTTCAAATACAAATATTGGCTGGCCACCCAAAATGAAGAAATTTGGGGCCTATTTCCAGAGAAAACTTAATAAGCTGTTTAAAAATGAAAGCAAATTAAAACACAACAGTTCTGAATTAGAAGTAGGAAACAAATGTATTTATTATGATATCAATACGTTTTATATATACACAAAATAAAAATGCAGTCCTAGAAGCATAATGAACTTTTTTTTAAATCATGACTTCTTTCATTGGTCAGACATCTTGCCAGTCTTTCACATTGATTGCATGAGCAACTTTGGACTTTCTTTGTGGGAAAAACAAATTACTTCTGTTACTAGCAAATTATTTTACACACAAATAAATAAAACCATTGCTTTGAAATCCATTACTAAAAAAATAAGTGAACACAGAAAACGTTCTGAAGAAGCGGAAGTGTAAAGTATCTACAATATTGTGTGCATGTGATATGTCAGTGTGTCTGAGCTGCAGTACTTTAGGTAGTACCATTGGTAAAATATAACATGATTTCACAGTAGTAAAAAAATGACACAGCAAATACAAATTCAAGTAAAAACAGGATAAGGTTAAAAAAAATTAAAACCCAATCGCTTCAGTGACATTACAGCTTTCACATCATTCTGTTAAATGTAACAAGAGAGCTAAAACTAAAGATCAAAATCATGACACAGCAGTATATATGCATGTGAAAATGTACAGTAATCTATGCAAGACTGTCATCTGGAATTTATTATTCTATGTCTTTAAGGACAAATAATATACAGCCCTTAGCTATGATAATATCTTGAGTCACAGAGACGAAACAAATATAAATGTTTTCACAATATCCAAATTTGGCAACAGCAGGCAGGAGTACAGAATGCCGCCCAAATGTGCAAACCATGCCAATCAAAGCAAGTGATTAGATCCCATGATTGTACCATTATTTCACCTCTCTAAGCAAACACTTGACCGTTATGAAACAGCATCTGATTTGGGATACAGCTCCCTCATTCTGGGTTAATTATTGCTCCACAAATGATCTTACCTGTACAAAAAAAGCATTCAGCATAAAGTAAGGTAAAGGAGGGTGTACTGTTTCTTTTACTAGCTGTGTGATATACATCAATGCTCATGCACGGTTTGTGATGAGTGATCGTTGTGCGGCAAACGTGGGGAGATTCCTGTCCTCTTCAGCTCTTATGTGGGGCATTCTTGAGATGAATCTGACGGCTCCCTTCGAACCCAAACCTCAGCCTTCCCTGCTTGATTCTTATCCTCAGAGTTGTCGGTTACAGAGCTCTTTCTCTCTGTGTCGGATATCTTCTCTTCATCTGGTGTGTCGCTCACAGTTGGAGATGGCAGGCTCTTACTCCCATCTGTTTCTGCACCCTCCAGGGATAAAGCCATCAGGGGGCTCTCCAGATCAGCCTCTTCAGATAGAGCTCTGGGTGTTTGGCAAAACTCGTCGTCATCATCGCTTAGGATGTCTGTCTCCTTCATTTCTTCCTGGTCTTCATACTCTTCTAGGTCAAACTGCTCCTCCACCCAGCGGTCTGTGTCTCCCGCTAACTCAGACTGCTGCTCTTCCTTCTGCTGCAGCGGAACTGAATCGGATTCCTGTGGTGAAGTGAGGTCCTGCTGTTCCGAGTCCCCATCAAAAACAATGTCGGTGTCTATGGTGAAACGATTGCGCACCAGCTTTCTCCTGCCTAGAGTCCTGGTTGGGGCAGATGCTGTTAGGATAAAAAAAAAATAATAATTTATTAGCAGTAAGAATTCTTATAAATACTTTTGTCAATGGCACTGAGCATTTGTATTGAGCCATTGCTTTACATAAAATTCTTCTGTATTTTCTTAGGTCTTGTAAAGTATACTAGTTCTACATCCGCCTGGCCATTATGTAGCTGTGCAGTTCTGCTCAATTCCCATCTCCATTCAGTGCTCCGTCTAGAATTTCTCCCATTGAGTTTGATTGCTCTGGTAGAATTTCAATCAAGCCGATCAGCGAACAGAAGGTGTCGCAAACAATGATGTTGATTTTCTGACATGTTTTTGAATTGTAGTCTGCCTGTGTGTGTAGGGTTATATTTTGGCAATGGAGGAAGTGAACAAAGCTGTTCAATCCATGTTGCCCACACTTTCAAATATTGAATTAACATTAGAGTTGGGGTATTATTTTATAACCCATCTCTTTTAAAAGTTGCTTAAATTTAACCCCGACTTGTCTGGTGGGGTTGTTGGTCTTCATGATGCCGTTTGTTCTCTGATGTTCTCTTACCCCTGAGATGGAGTTTCTTGCACTGAATTTTGTTCATAAAAATTAGAAATACCCTGGAGCTTTTTTTTTTTTTCAATGTGACAAAAATATTGAGTAGATTAAAGAGGTATTGTTAACTTTTCAAGGTAATATATTAACTAGTTGCAAATTGTTTGGGTGCACAGTTGAACACATAAATGAACCCTGGATTACACCAAAGATCCTATCTGTGTCAGTTTGGAAGGAATTGGGACACTTTAAGCTGTAGGGTGAATGAAGCCACCGAGTGGTATTTACCGGCTCTATTTATGGCTGGACGGGCTCCTTTCAGGGCACAGAGTCGTTTTCCTCCAAATGGCACATACTGCTGGTTGAGGGGTAAACTCTCTGTTTTTAGGAGCTGTCGGCGGTGCTTTTCCCTCAAGATGGAGTGGACTGTCTTCAGAAATTCCTTTCTGCTCTCTGGAGAGCTGAGAAAGGTAAAAGATGGGTTGCGTTATCAGTTTGTCATTGTGTTAAGAGCAGCAAAAAGGAGTAGCAGACAGGCTTAAATCTGAAAATAAACTCCACCTCCTTCAGAAGAAAATCCTCACCTGCAGCACAGGTGAAACGTCCTCTCTGGTCTTCCTTCTGACTCTGATTTTGTGTGAACTATTTCACACATAGCAGAACTCTCACCGTCTGTGGGATACAAACAATCTGCATCATTCACAAAGAAACATGGTGAGATTAAAATACAAAGCCATATGTAGTGGATCATCTACCTGTGTTTGACATGGATCTGATTTGAAGGGCATCTGTAGGAATCATGTGACGGAATCGGAAAGGATCTTTTTCTTCCGAAGATACAGAAACTCGATGTGAGCCACCCTTAAATTAGATAAATATAATATTTATATTAAAGCTACTTCTAAATGTTGTTTGTACAGTTACAGAATGCATGTGCCTTTTTGTGTGAAAACTTACAATCTTCTTCTTCTGCTTGGACTCTTCTTTGCATACAAACACCACCGCAGTTTTGAAAACTGACAGGCGGAAGAGGAGGGCAGACATCAGTTACCTCCAAAAAATCAGTAATTACTGTTCAGAGAATTAATATATTTTTAAAAGCTGACCTAATAAATGTGTTCATTTGGAATATTAAAGTTTCTCGATAACACAGTTAAAGCGTTTAGAACAGTGAAGAACTACTGCACAAAAGTAGTAACCTAAAAAGTTGTGCATTTTTCACATTGTGACATATGATCACATAATTTAATGTTTGATTGAGATTTTATGTGTTAGACCAGTGCTTCTCAAAGTTTCTAACTCTAACTAACAAAATAGAAAAAGTAAGAGTTTCCTGACCCCTTTTACTAAGTTATTTAAAAAGTGGTACGATAACACAACAAGCATCAAAGTCAATATATTGGCACACTTAACTTCGAACTGCTGTGTTACACCAACACAAAGTAGTGCAAAATTATAAGTTGGAAGGAAAAGGATACATAATTTTCAAAAGTGTATCTTGTGTTTCTTTTCATCTTCCTTTACTCTTCTACCCTTTTGTGTGTGCTTTGTATTTTTAATGGAAATGGAAATGCAGACTTCTATTTCTCTACTGTATCTGACAAATATCTATTACTTAAAACAATTGACATTTTTAAAGCACATTTTGTTTGTTCATTAATTTGATTTGTTTGATTATTTTCAATCCTACATATTTTTGCATTTAAATATGTTTTTGTTATTAAATAAACCCCAAATATCTTCAGTGGGTTTCCTTTTTCTTAATGTAACATAAGATTACTTATGGTTATGATCATAATGAATACTACATGTCAAAGTACTAGTGATAAATGTTAAATTCTGGGTTATATATTACTGTTAGCCTATTTTAACAAAGTACCATTTTCTAGTACCTTTAATGCTGAAACAGTGTAGAAAAACAAAATAGATTGATTAAACTGAATATCATCACTGGCATACCAAATGTTGCCATCTGTGGTTCTTTCTTCCATTTTCCCAGAGAAATAGGCGGGTTGATCCATGTCACTGTGTTGTGAAGCAGCAAATCGCCCATCGATAGATCAGCCACCTGGCAGTTGTGTGAAAATATCAACATCATCATCCCACAGGGACTTTTTTTTTTCTTTTTGACAGAACAAAAAGGCTGCACTTGTCCAAACCTACGTCTTTCTTTTCACTGCTTTGCTCAATGATCAACTGGTCAAACACAGCTCCAAACTCCTCATGGATCTTCTGCATTTCATTGATGTGGCTGGCAACCTTGTTCATGGCCTTTATTGCAACTATGTCAAGCATAAAACATGTTTTCAGCTAAACTGTTGTGTCCGTTCAGGGATTCATTTCAGTTCTGTGATAAAAAGGATTTTATATCCTCAGTAAACTCTGACATTGTCTTACCATCCAAGTGGTAGTGTTCCTCACTGTCTGGGTCTGTCAGTGAGTAGAGCTCCCTTAGCAGAAGGGGGTATTTTAGCACCCTCTGTATGGGTTTAATCAGATAGGATTCTAGAGTGGAGGAGTGCTGCTGCTTGGGGTTCCGCTCATCAAGAAAGGCCTTGAAATTAGGGTCGGTTTTGGCTGCAATGACAAAAATAACATTGTGTTTGCAAAAGGTTGGAAGAGATCAAGCAATCCTTAGTAGTGTAAATAAATATATTTTACATGTGGTTTTGATTGGGTCAGGTAAAATACTTGTATTCAAGGGATGTCAAAATATAAATTGCCAGCTTAGGTGAAGCGGGCAGTAATTATTTGGAATATAATAGAAAATAACTTGGTCATTTTTAAATATAAGCTTGAGTCTAGGACCTGCCTGGTTCAATTTCCAAATAGCTAAACTGAGTGCCTTGAACAGGGCTGCAGTAGGGGATACAGCTCATTAAACAGCACCCACTCTAACCGGAAAAGGCAGCCTGATGCAGGTGTGCGCACAGGAATGAGTGGAATCAAAGCAGCATAACAAACAGTGGTAAGTTACCGATAATCACAGATTCATCCAGCAAGACCTAAGGTGAGGAGTAGCAGATACTCCATTCTGTATGGTTCAAACAGTACATGTAATTTCATTGAAAAAAATCTAAGTCACTGTCAAAGACGGACATGCTGGGAGCAAGATCGTTTGTCCACAATGACATCACATGGCAACAAGAATTTTGATGTTAGACTCTGCTTTATAGCTCTGCTTAGCAGGTGGGAAGTTGTAGGCTTTAATAGTTTTTTATTACAGTTGTAAATAATTAAAAGCAAACTTTTGATTAAAACTTTGTATGAATGCAAAATATGCATTTTTCTTGTCTTTTGTTCTTCATTAGATCTTTAAGACTGTACACAAATTGAAAACAAAGTAAAATCTTATAACTATGTAAATACCATAGAATTGTGACAGTTTAACTCTGAGTTATTATATTGTGAGAATCCCATAGTCACCATGCCCAAAAGTACTTCAGTTCAATTTAGTTTATTTATATAGCACCAAATCACAACAAATGTCATCTTTTGTCACTTTGCAAAAATAAAATAAAATCAATTCATTCACGCATACATTGCAATTAAACAGCACCTTAAGCTTGGTTAATTATCTTAATAAGTTCAAAAATGTCTCAATCTGCTAAACCCAGCAGACTGCATAAAGTCATGGACTTGAGAGATAACCAAGAAATAATGATACTAATAAAAGCCTTTTATTGATCCAGAGAGCACACATTTCTGCTTGTCTCTCAGAAAAACAAAACCACAGGCTTGCCAAATACAAACCATTTTGTATTTTTTGTGAAAAGCAAGGAGGAAGAATCAATAAGCATATTTAAACTGCTTTATTGTAATACCGCCACCAAAACCTGCACAGCAGAAAAGCAGTTGACTCACTGAATATGAATGTGGCAAACAAAGCCATCCAGTGAAGTTAGAAAGGGAGTGGGTGTAGTAGCTTCAGAAGAGTCTGTTCAACACTTCTAATTACATATCATACAATCTAGCCAGGCTTTTAACCTCAAGAACTTCCAGCTGGAAAGTATACGGGGGTCAGATGGACAACTGCGGCTGACAATGATGAAGAGCAGTTTTGTAGAGAATTGCAATACACAGCAGATGGTTAAATACACACTGTCCTTTGAGCCAAGCTGGAATGTCAGCCCAATGGAGAAAAAAAATTTACCGTACTCACCCTTCACAAGAACCTTTGGGACCTTGGTGTGACTGGCACAAAAAGCACTGTAGATCTTAAAACGGTCCGCATAGTACAAGAAAGAGCCTCCCAAAGAAAAGAGTATTTTCTGTGAAAGAGTTCACAGTCAGAAAAAAGTTCATAGGTCTTCTGAATGCTTGATGCTGTTTATATTCCAGGGTTATGTCTAAAAAAGAAAAAAAATATACCTTAAACTGATCCACACTCTCCAGCTTCTCCAGATCTGGAACCAATCTGGTTCCATCTTCCAGTGTTTTTAGGAACTCAACCTGGAATTCCACCATTTCTGGCAAATTGCCAAATAGAACATCCAGCTGGGGGAAAAAAAGAAAGAAATAATTTCCATCATCTAGTATTGTCAAATGTTTAGTACTTTGTAACAGTTACAAAAACTCTAACATACAACATGAATTTTAATATTGCAAATGAATGTAAAAAGCTCTGTCTCTCTAATTACTATACCTCTTGTTCTACAAAGGAACACTTCACATGATTATGCAACAAACCATTAATAGAATATTTCACCAGCACCGGCATCTAAAAGCCAAGCTACCTCTTAAAAGCTCGTGCATAGGAAACATTTCACATACCTCATCTTGTGTGAGGAAATTCTCTTTCTGCAGTGGGGTTAAATATCTCCCAATGAGACAATTGAGATCCTGCAAGGCAAGAGTTACGTGTGTTTAATTGTGTTCTGTTACTTATGTGGGATGCTATAGGATATAGACTCTTGGTGATAAAAGTCAGAGAGAAATGTTGCCAGTCTTGAGGACTTGTTTTAATTCGAATGAGAGAATTATATCTAGATTTATTACCCACAGATTGATATGGTAAAAATGTTTATTTCAGTACATTTTGATGTTCATGGTTTACAGGCAATGAAAACCCAAACTTCAGTTTCTGAGTATGAATAATTACATAAGATCATAGTGACTGGATTTTTCATAAAATAGTGCTGTGCACATTTTTAAGTATTTGCCCACTCATTATTCTTATTAAGACAACTGTGTTTTTAAACAGTGGTAGGCATCTTACAGGCAGCAATTCACTCAAAGTTCAGTTTCTCAGAAAATGACAATATTCCATAACAATTTGAAGAAAGAATTTGTAAGGTGTTGTGACTTGTACAATCACGGAAAAAAGTGTGGACTTGATAGTTGTATAGCAAGGCAGGGGTAACCAAGAAAAGCTTATAATAAAAAAGCTGTCTTTTTACATATAAATTGACTGAAAGGAAAAGTGTGGTTAGAATTTACGATTCTCTAGTTTGGTCAGGATTCAGTGCCACTGGAGTCGGTGCTTCAAGAGCCACCTTAAAGCCACAGTATGAAGACAAAGAAACTGTCACTTTCTTTGTTCCGTGATCAGGGGCGCTGCCAGGAATCTTGGGCCCCCTGACAAAAAATTTAATTGGTCCCCCCCACGCAGCTGCTGTTACAATTTCTTAAGTCTATCTGACCCATAAAAAGCATCACAATTTTAAAGGTTTGCAACTGCCTTGCTTTCTTTGGTCCAATACTGATAGGTAGCACAATATTTACTGCTCATGAATTTTACATCTAACAGTCTGCATACAGTATGCAAGGAGGTTGCTTACATTTTTTCTATTAGTTTTAGATTACTGAAATGTCTCTCCCCACGATCAACAGTCATAGGGAGTGGGAACATTAAACAATCTTCCAACCAGAGACATGTAAAATTAAGGTAAAACCTGTGCTAAAGACAATTTAAATTTGTTCCTCAGAAAATCAGATTGCTATGTAAGATGGAGTATTGGGTTTCCATTAGCTATAAACCTTTATAATAAAAATTAACAAAAATATCACTCTGTACAAATCATTAGGAGTTTCCCTTTTTTTAACAGAATTAATTAAATAAATGACCCTTTGGACGATATTATAACTTATTGAAATGTATGTGTATAATAAACTTGTATACCAGAAAACCTACAAATTAATTTAACAGCAGCATTCATTCCAAATCATTAATTATCACCGAAAGTCCTCTCTGGTGTTTGTTCCTCTGGCTTTTAAGTCCCTGTGGTGTTTTTCAGCAGCAATTAAACATACAAACGTAAAGTGCACCAGACTAAAGTAAATTAGAACAAATCACCAATTCCCCTTGAATCTTGTGCAATATACAATCAATCATTTGTAATGTGATTTCTATAGTAAGCCCATTTGTGCCCCCTGGACTCAGAATCGTTAAGACAGTCTTGACATTTTCCCATTACATACCATCTCTAACCCAGTTATTCTACCGAGCCATTTTTATACCGAGCTGGAAAAGATTAGAAAATATCCAGACAAGGACACAGCTGTGTCCCCCATCACATCTCCGGGGACGCGGAGATAAATATGGATCGGTTATATAGAAAAGACGATATGAAGGCGGAGCACATCTCAAGACGGATAGAATCTCTGACTGCTGCACAGGAGAACATATGCACTCACAGACACCATCTGCTTGGAACGAGTCTGATGATCGATACTGACTTTGACATAGGTGCGCTCGGTCTCCACGAGTTCACAGATCACTTTGCGGAGCTTGTCGGCATCAGACAGCTGTCGGGGAGTTGCAGTAGGCGGGAAGGGTGAGTCCGGGCTCGGCGAAGAGGACACGCACTCTGAGGGATTCATGTCATGGAGACTGCGACAGAAAGCGGCGACCTGCTCTGTACTCTTTAAAGGAAAAAAGAAGACAAAAGAGACAGGTAAGTGATCAAAAACAAGCAAAAGTATAATCCAAATGTGAGGACATAAAAGGAAATAAGCATGAAGCAACCAATCAGCACGTTGGAAGAAAATGTGTAGGCATCACTTTCTACTTACTGATGTGCACAGATTCATGGCTGTGCAGAGAGTGAGCCTAGAAAGAGGCAGAGAGGCAGCTCTAAAAAAATCTTTTGCACTAATTTGGTCTATTTCAGTCTATCACAACTATGACTTTCCGACCTCTTTTTTTGCTCACTTCCCTGGGTGCTTTCTTCCTGCTGATGGATTAGTGGTGTAATGATTCAACTCTTTCACTGGATCAAAATATACACACACTGTGTGTCCACAAAGAGTATGAGTTGCCATGGTGACTGGCCCTGATGTGCATTAGACTATTATTTTGGACAAAAATAGACCCCTCTCAACAAAAGCCTACATGGCTGAACAAATAGTTACTTTGTTTGCAAAAGGCTACAGCCTCGGCAGCCAAACGAAAAATAAAAACAAGAAATGCTGGCTTGTAACATCAATACAAACACAAAAGAACGCTCAAAGAGGCTCCCTCCTTATCCATCACAACTTGATTTCATCATATTGTGGATTATCATGACACAAAAGAGATCAGCTGAGAAAATCCAGCAGAGAGGTCAGGGATCATACAAAAGGCACAGCCAGCAGGAGTCCATTAAAAACCATGTAAAGGAGGGCAAAGATGTCTCTCGCTTGTAATATGGGGAGTTTTACAAACTTGATGGGAGCAATTTATCCTGTCACACCTACAAATACCTCTGGGAAATAATAATGATACGGACTTCACACAGCTGCAAAAGATGGATGCTTCTAATCTTAATTAAGATCAAAGTCGCTGCCAGTCAGCACATCTCAATCTTAACACCATCTCCTGTGCATAAAATGCTCGCCAAACAAAAACTGTGACATTTATTTCTAAAAAGGCCTGTTTCATTACATGCAATTCAATTAAGAGATCCATGTTTGTTTTTAATTCATCATTCAGTTGTATGTAATGACTGCAATAAATTCAAATATTATCAATGCCAGACACATCTAATCTCACACAGCTTTTAGAAATTAAACTGATTGTCAGCATTGTTATCTGATCAAGGAGACATTTATGTGAGGCACGAAAGACGACCATTTGTTCCGCTTGAAAAATTCCCCAAAATTCTCAGACGGCTTGCACACCAACTAGGAAGTGGTAAAATGGCTGTAAATGTATTGTCACAAATGCACTTTATAACACTTCAGTAGGAAATTTGCTAAATTTGTGGAGCAAGCATCTATCAAAAATTTCTCAACATGAAGTTGTCGTTGCTGTCTTCAATTGTGAATAAAGGACAGCAAAATTATTTTCGAATAGGCTTGAGTATTTGAAAACTGAAAAAAGACTGAACTTCTATAGGTTATACTTACCACTGAAAGCACTTTACACTAGAGCCACATTCAGATACCCAGTTCTTTCTCTGCTCAAAAGCCAAAAGAGTAGAAGTGTTTGTCTTTAAAAGTTCATTAAAAGTCTCCAGACTTTGGAATGGTACATTATTTCACAAAGCAGGGACATTTTTGTTTGGACCTTAGAACATTCAAGCGCAACTTTTTTTTTTTCCCCTTTCTGTGTTTGTGGATGTATAGCAATGGGGGAAACCATTAAGACCACTACAAAACTGTAAATTTTTATATCAATTCCGTAATAAACAGCAAGCCATTAAAGAGAAGCCAGAACTGGAGCTAGATGTTCCTGATAGTTTGTCAGTGTACCAATTTTTACTGCACACTTTGATCCATCTCTTTATGGGGTTAAATTACACAGAACTGACCTTTTAGGTATTGCCAAGTGTTTGAGATCCATAAGAATTTGGTTTAAAACAAAAGGAACACATTCACAAATGGCATTTGACAAAATGTAATGTTTATTGCTTTTTTCACAATTGGTTTCTGTGTTATGTTTTTATGGTGTAAAGCACTTTGAACTGCCTTGTTGCTAAAATGTGCCATACAAATAAAATGGACTAGATATTCAGAGTGTCATTGGTTTATTGAGATGCAGAAAGAAGTGCTAATAACTTTTACTTCATTTTACATAATGCAGCAGTCATTTAGATCCTAAATTTGGAGCATTTTAACGCATGACAGCCAGGACCTTTAACACACATTAGAAGTGTTGTGCCGAAGTGTGTCGAGATGATATCGATTATTAGACTCAAGAATTGTAAATTTTATCAGAGGTCTTTATGCTTCTTTAGTTTTCCTAACGATGCTGTTTAAATCTTTTTTCTTTTTTTTTTGATCTCGGGCACACAGAATTGTTCAACTCTGCCTAAATAACAAAAACAAAGAAGCCATCAGCAGTTTAGAAGAGCCTATTAATCCAAGATGAAATAAGTAGATGCGTTTTAGGATCTCTAGTTCAGAGCTCCTCATCACACACAAGAGGAGTGTTATAATTGCCTCTGACTGCCACCTTCTGCCTGTGCTTCAGATCCATGTAATTATCTCCTGCTTAGTTTTGTTCTTTAAGGCGTCTGTGACCATAAGAAAGAAAGGAAATGGAAATAAATTCCATATTGTAACTAATCAGTGGCACTCATTTTGTTAAATGAGTGCCACCAATGTTAAATCATTGGTGAAGAAGGATGTGCGAGAACATTTGTCCAGCGCTAACGTAGAGAGAAATCTAGACAAATAAGCCAGACTTTTTTTTCCCACTGCTGCACCACTTCTCAAATGGTGAGAAGAAACATAAAAACACTGACATATATTAAAATGATTAATTATTTTTTGCTGTTTTAATGCATGTAAACAGAGCACTATAAAATATTGGCAAAGCTGACTTCAGCCTGCACAAACAACAAAATGGGATGACAATTTATTAATTGTGACAGGTTTTAGTCAGAACAGCCGCCTCGTTCCATTATGCAATATTAAATTGTATATGCCAGGGCCAACGTCTGTACAAGACTCCTGTTGATCTTCAGCAGGGTTGGAAATCTTGCCAGACTGATTATTAAGAGAGGTCAACAAAGCATGGATGTGTGCCCAATTTGGCTCCATGCCATGGCATAGAGAGGCTCTGACTGCAATGACTGGTTTGGAGAAATCCTTTATTAATCTGGCCTTTATCTATATGGCACTTTATATCTGCATAAATGTTCAGAACAAGTAGTATCTGCGATCAAACTCTCTTTGAATATTTAAGAAAGCAGTTCAATGATTCACAGCACAGATTACTTGCCAGATCATTTGACATTCTAGTAGATGAAGTGAGTTAAAATGCATTAGGGCTATTTAGGTTTATGGGTATTATATGTTATAAGTAGTCTACACCAGTTACTAGATACAATGAGAGATTTACAGTCTCACTTTCAAAACCACAAAAATGCTCATCAAAACGAAACGCCAGAGAAAGTTTAAAGCAACCAGTTTTCTCCAGCTGTATCTTTCATACAGCTGGAGAAACAAAGCTGCACAATGTTCCCTCGTTCCCCGTTTGTTGCTGCAGACTGCGAGCCAGTGGACCGAAATGAGCTTTTACACACTTTCCTTACTTACGGGAAAGACAGAAAATGCCAACATTTATGGTGTTGACCTAAGAAGTGCTACTCATAACACTCATCTTTAAAGCATTATATGTTGTAACATTGTAATATGAATCACAGAATAATCTCTAAGCATATTTATTTCAATTGTTTTATCAGTAAAATTTAAATAATCTGTTACACACAGATCACCATCAATACCATCAAATAACATTAAGACATCTCAGATTATTACGACTTAGTAATGCTAATAACTTAGACGTTTGTCTGAAAATTTGAATATTATAGAATATGTATATGTATTATATTACCAATAAAAAGGGACTAAGGTTTTTTTTTCTTTTTTTGAACTGTTGACAATCACACGTATGATTGCTGACAGTACAGAGAGTCCTGACACCTTCAAAAAGGAGGCTCTGTCACAAAAGGTTGCTTACAGAGTATTGTATGCAAGTATGTTAGTGGAAAGTTAAGTGGAAGAAAAAAACTATAGTATAGGTGCGCAAACAAGCCAAGGATTATTGTTCAAAGTCCATTAACAGAGTCTGAGGGAAGTGTGGACTGCAGCTGGACTCGGAGGATACAGGCGATAACCTACAACTGTTGAATTGTAAAACCATTCTTACTCTCTGTATAATGAATATTTATATCAGTTTCATGTTTGAATTGCATTCCTGACATAGTTTTTTTGCTTTCCAATTTATAGAACTGCACATGTATAGCCCATTCAACAATCAGTGCCTTCGCCAGAAAAAATATGGAAAACGCCTTAAAGTAAAATCATCTAGATGACTGCAATAGCCATATAAAAACTAGGTATGAAGTCCTCTGATTCCTCCTGCCTTGGTAAATTGACAATACAGTTTAACAAGTTTCACTAAGCCACGCAAGACAGTCACAGTCTGGTCATAGTCCTCACAGTTTAGTCTTATTAACACCATTGCAGTTGTGAGCTTCTAAACAGTCATGAGATGGCAAAGACATCAGACGACGAGAAAAAACAACAAAGCCTTTAAGATAAGTACAAACAGAATGTAAATCAAAGACACTGTCATGGGTAAAAAAAAAAAAAAAGTGTGAGACTCCAGTTTATTGTCTCCCCTAGCTTATTAAATATGGATGAAACACATAAAGCAGCACAGCGCTGATGAGGTAGAGAGAAGGTTACATATCTGCTCTGTGAATCTGACAAGAGATTGATATCACAGGCAAAGACTGCGAGGGAGAAAACTCCCCAGCAGTCAATCACCGCAGCAACACGGAGGGTAGTTTCTCAAAGTCGTGTCAGGTCCAAGTTTCACAGGAATGAACTCCTGCATGTAGCTGTTTATTTCCTTATTATCTTGTGAAGAACTCCTGTGATTATGGGGCAACTATGCGACACATCGATGACTCACAGCTTCCTGTCTTTAGCAGTCGAGAGGGGGATTTTAAACAAAAGCCATGAAAGTGTTTTCCTCCCCTAACTAGGACAAAACAGCTACGACCGCAGCGACAGCAACCCAGGTAAAGAGATACACGATAGAGATCTCACCAGATGAAGCATGTCATAGATGGAGTCTGCAGAGCGCTTTCTGTGCTTGCTCCACTTCAGGACGGACATTGCCCAGTGCCAGTCAGTGGACAGTCAGCGGCAGGTAAAGTGCCCGAGAGATAACTCCAGGTTTTTTAAAAGTCAAGCCTACTCTGTGCCTCTGGAACACATCTCTTCGCCCCCTTTTGTCTTTCCTGTTTTAAAAAAGAAGGTGCTGTGGTCCTTGAGTGAATCTGCACAGCCTCCTCCTCTCCGCCCACCAGCACTTACAGCCTTCCAGCTCCCCCTCTTTTGCGCCTTCACAGTCTGCTGTAGCTCTGTCACTAATATTCTCCTGTTTTCTCTCTCTGTCTTTCTCTCTTCTTTACAGGCTAGCTAAACTCGGGCACATGGAGTGAGTGTGAGGATCTGTCCAACTTTGACAACATTGCAAATGAGTTTTAATAATCCCTGTGACTGAACCTAGAGCAGAGCAGTGCAGGAGGAAAGGAGTCTCCTCCTCAAGGGTTGCAGTGCAGCAGGATTGGCTGGGTGAGCAACACAGCAGTAGAATATAAATGTAGGGTTTGATGAAGAGGAGGGGGGTGAAAGGAGCTGCAAACAAGCAGGCTTTGCAGGAACAAAACCGATAACGGGGAATTTTATATATAAACTCTTATAAATTATATGAAATAGAAGCTTAAGTAGGCTATATACTCCTATTACAATGATGACTTCTACATGCATTTCATTTGTGCTTGTAAAAGGTGGTTACCAGATAGATAATTTGAACATAAAATAAAGTAACACTAATATTAGGTCTGAGAAAAGACACTTCATTTTTGTGTAAGCCTTAACACCACAGAAGAGGATTCGCTGCATCGGACAAAATCAGGATTGCTTCAGAGAAAAGAGCTCACCACATCTTAGAGATTTTTATTTGGAAAAATAAAATCATTTTCGTTCTATTTCACAATTAGGTTTGTCATGCTAATACACTTTGCTGTATGATAAGTAGTTTTAATAATTAATGCAATAAGCAATAATTGTTTTGAGACTATTCTCTAGTAATATATTGATAATGGCACAATCCTGCAAGCTCACCCCCTCAAAGACTAATAAGCTTTAATTTAGTAAAGAACACTTAACACTGGAACTGGGATATATTTTAAATATCCAAAATAAAACAAAACAATGAATAAGTTTTTTTTATTATTATTGTATAATACCAAACCACAAATATGATGCTCTGAAAGCAAAATTGCCCTTCAAAAAGTATTAATAATCAGAATGGAAATTATCAAGCTCATTTTAATTCATAATCCAATTGAGTAATTTCTTATTGCAGCAGGCTTATTCACAATTATGTGCTACTTTTTGTTGGTCCAACGCAATCCCATCCCAACAATCCCAATAAAACAGGGCTTATAAAACGATTTTAAAAAGTCAGGGGGTGTGAATACTTTTGCGAGGAACTGTACACTCTGTTTAGTCATCAAGAAAATAAACATCTTGCAGAAGCATAAATACGCTAAGCATAACCTTATTTGGATTAAGAAGATCAGATGATGGTGTCTACATAGAGACTTAATCAGGTAGTAAACTGGTGCTATGACTGATTAGAAATGTTGTAATCAAGAAGACACTTGGAAAACCTTTTAAAGTCAGTTATGAAGAGAAGATTAGAGATTGGTGTCTTAATTAAGCCACATTTTTCCATCAGCATGGAAAAAATTTTTACCATCAGCCAAAAGCAAATTAATGGCAATGTTACTTCTTCATCTTGACAGTTATGTTCTTCAGCAATTTGTGTCCCTTGATGTATGCACCTCATTCATCCTAATGGCTAATAACTGTGCATAATAAAGACATTAGAAATTAAGCTTAATAAAGACAAATATCACCAGCATGTTTCATTCAAAAAGCTTTAAGTTTATATACTTTTGTTGAGGCATTTTTAATATTGAGCTGTTATTAATGTCATGTTGTCTGAGGCTACTATATTCCTTTAAAGCAGTAGTGTTACGACTGTGGTCGTCAAACCTATTTATATTGAGTACAGGTGCTGGCCTAGGACTGAAGATTGGAAGTCGACGGGGGGGGAGGGACGTTTTGATTGGTGGACTCCAGGAGAGGACGCCCATAAAAGCTCCTGACGTGGACTTCCACAGCCCCTCCTCTCCTCATCTCAGCTGCCGCACTGATTGTTTGTTTGTTAAACTGTTTAGTTGAAGCCGTAGGAATGAGCTGCCATTTATGTTACCGTTAGTTTTTTCCTGTTTGTTCTTAGTTAAGGAGGTAAGTTCTTGTCATTTGGTTTATTTCTTTTTCGTTAGGTAAGCTGATTATTTTGCAGGTAGTTTCTTTTGTTTGTTGTTTTGACACAGGGCTCATTCTGACGTTAAATGCTTCATTTTGTTATCACCAAACTCAAAGAAACACCTTTTAAATAATACATATGCTTGTAAAAAGTTAGTTTGGTGTGTGCTGGCTGTTTGGGATGGGGAGAAGAGGGACCTTTTTGTGTTATGACCTGACCACCCCTAGACGGGTCGTAACAAGTAGTCAAAAGGAGGCTCGATACAAATTTGCACTTAACAGCAGAACCCATAAGTGAATGTGAACAAAAACTGCAGAGCTTTCGTAAAGTGCTGAAATGAGCCAGTAACAGGTGGTGACTCAAACTGTGCTGCAGCAAATGTTCATAAGAGGTTTTTTGTTTTTTTTCCCCATAACAACAGAAAGCTGAGAAGGGTTGCTGTGAAGGACAAGTAGGAAGCATCAAAACAAGATGTGCTGTCACGTGTTTGCTGCAGTCTTACCTTTCCGTACTCATCAAATTCGCTAAAGATCTCCGAATCATCATCCAGGCTGTCTCCAGAGCTCTCAAGCAGCAGTCCCACACCGTCGTCCAGAATCTCCTCTGCATCGAAACGAAACAAACACAAGCGCGTTTTGTGTCCTGTTCATTTTTTTTAATTATTTTATCTCACTTGCATGTATGTTTAGATGTGCAAATCTATTTTAACATTGCAGTGGAAGCTATTTTTACTGCTACATTTGCTCAAGAGGCTTTACTTAAAAGTACTTTTTACCTTGACTTTGGGAGAAGATGTCAGTGTAGAGGTCTTCTGCCGCATCAGAGCGCCGTGGTGGAAGGTAGCAAAGCTGACGGCGGTCCACTGAGGGCAGAGTGTTGACCGTCAAAGCCAGAGACACTTGGGAGAATGCAGCCTTCATGTCTGAGAAATTGAGACTGTGGGAGTCTTTCCTATTCAGCTGGAGAATTTCATCTCCGGCATTCAGACCTGTTAAAACGTAAGAACAAGATTCACTTCAGATTATTCCCCTTTAAATTATTCATGTAAGAGTTTAACTTTTTTAAATATCTGCAGTGACAGATAGAAATATAGTATGTCCAGTATTTCCAGGAATGTCTAACAAAATCAATAAAAGTAGGCGTTAGTTGAACTTTGAAGATAGTTTTACATTCCTTCACATTTTATATGCAAACCATTTACTTTTCCTGAGCTTTAGCTTTAGGTGGAACCATCTGTCTTAAAAGTGAAATTGACAGTTTGGAAAAACTGAAAATAATGACAACATAAAACAGGTCAATAAAAATGCTCTTTTTGTCACCTAAACCAGGCCCAGATAAAAATCCACATGAGCAATCTGACACCCTTTTAAGTTAAAAGTGTCTAGAGGTAAAATAACTGCCAAATAGCAATGTGCCAAATCCAAGATAAAGGACATAAATGGATCATAAATCATTCATAAATAACGCTTCTGGATTTTATTCTTCCACATTTGAGTAAGACTCTAGAAACCAACAACCAGACCTGCATAAATCAAATCTTTGCCCTTCTTTTCAAGATTGCATAAAAACCCATTTAACCTCATTTATGAAATAACACTGGCCAAGTTACAAGTTCATTACTAATCTGCATGAATATGAAAACAGTAATTAAAAAAATATAATAAAAATTCATAAGTGCAGTGAAACATCTAATGCTTTTTTTTTTTTTTTTACTGCTCTTTGCCATCTTTGTAACAAATTAACTGCAACTGAAGATAGCTATTCTATGAGACACAAACCTTTGGCAAAGGCTAAGCCCCCAGCCTTCACATCAGTGATGTAAAGCTGCTGTACTCCATCTTCTTCCACCACTGAGATAGAAAAACCTGATGGGAAAAAAAAGGGAAAACCAGAAGGGTTAAAAAATGAACACGACTCATGTCAGGGTTAAACACGATCATTTCGTTCTCGTCAAAACAAAAGCGAAAAATATTAAATTCTCATTATAAAACAAAAACTGCTCTTACCATAACCAATCATACAAGATTCATCTCTGTCAAACTGGATTACTTTAGTTATTTTGGAGCAGAGTTCGATTTCTTTGTACAGCTGTGAAGAACAAAAAGCAGTTATTATATAAATCCTGAAGCTCTGTCTAACTTTAGTCATAGTGTGGTGGGCGGGTTATCGACAGCAGAAAAATGGAGCATTCATTTTCTTCCTTCTCACACAAAGCAGCACTGGCAATATCTTGACAGGGATGATGTAAATACAAGAATGTATCAGTTTATTGTAAAAAGGTCTCCGTATTCATGTTTTGGAGCATGATCTCCCAATGATTCTCCTTTTCTTATGAATGAAATATTTTTGCCTTGTGAGTCCTCATACAGCTATAGCACTTTTAGGTTTATTTTATTAAGTTTGACTTCATGAAGGCTTTTGGGATGTAAGAAAAAAGATCATTTCCAATCAGGCAGTCAAATATACCAAGTCATAGATGTCCTCTTCTGGTTTGGGGATGTAGAATTGCGTTTGGTTTTCCATAAAGAACTTAAGTCGCAAGTAGTGTTTGGTTGGGTCAAGCTCATGGGTCTGCAAATACAAGAACAAGTTGTGTTTAAATACAACTTTTGTTTAAATAAAGTTGTTTAAATACAACTTTACAAAGTAAAATATTTTTTCCCCTCATATTCTCATAACAGCACATATGCATACAGATCCTTGACAGAGCAGACTTAGCATAAAAAAGATACATGTTCAAAGTCATATTCAAGGCGTAGTTCTGTTACCTTGCATATAGACTCCAGAACACACAGTGCAGACTCCCCTGGCTGGATGGTGGTTAACACGGGCTGGTCATTTGGCAGACAAACCCAGGAGGGAGTGAGGTTTTCAGGAACCCACATGTCGCTATCAGTGTTTGGTCGAGCAAGGTTTTTCACAGTTCCATCTTCTGTTTTCTGACAACATGGACATTAGAAGGCTGGTAAATTACAGTCCTTTAATTAACTGTAGTCCTTTAATTTCATCATCTCGGTAGAACCTCTCTTCCACTCTTTTCTTAACTAATTATTTTTACTCAGAGTTCACCATTTTAATTTCGGTAGTTATTTACAATATGCTGGAGCATTTGTGAAGGAGAATATCATCAGAAATGAAGTTTATTTTAATATCTCTGCTTGAAAACTGGATGGATGAAACTGATTCTTTCATTGGTAGAAAAACAAATTCATGTGAATTTGGGTCATTATTAGCAAAACTTCAATCTTAAGCCCAATATCAGTGGCCGGCACCATTAACTAAAAAGTTAGTGGTACCAACCACAAACCACTGATTATAAACATTAGAATGTAATAAATAATCTGCCAGAGAAACAAGTACTTTTTCATCAATGTGAAGGAATTATATATTTAAAACAAGATCCTTTAGCCTGCTGAAAAGTTTTGAAAGACTGAAATAAAGTATGTCTGACCTATTTTTTTACAGACTAATTCATGTTAACAGAGAGCGAAAGCTTACTGTGTTTTCTTTCACAGAGTCAACAAATATGCGATCGACTGGCTTTTTCTCTGGCTCTTCACCATCAGCAAACACCTGCAAGGCCAAAAAGAAAGAGGTGTAGTGTTACCTCAGGCTGTTTTTAAACAAAAGGGCAAAGGAAAAAGATCTGTGCGGATAACTCTGTTGTGCCAGTACCTTGAGATTCAAAAATATCTATTCAATAATGTAGGACCACACAGACCTGGCTAACCGTGGGGTGGGCTTTTGTTTTCTTCTTTGAGGTTGTGTCTACACCCCAGAGGGAGGAAAACCTGCTTTTGCGCTTGCTGCAGGAATGAGACATGGCTTGCGTTCTGCGTCTCACTCCGGTCTCTGTGCGAGCTGCCACCTGCAAAAACATAAATACATTTTTTTTTTAAAATATCATGTTCTACGAGATCTTCGCGACAAGACACTAACAAATATTTTGAATGTTTATCAGGAGACATTTAACTCACAAGCATCTAATTGCAGTACACATACATCTAAAGCTTTTAAATAGGTTCATACTCATACAGATGTTTGTGAATGTAGGGATAGACAAATGAGACAAATAAAACAGCAAGCCAACTCTTGAAATCACAGACTGCTACCAAACAGCCTGAACACCCACCTGCCCTAGAACGCTGCGTTGGTGGTTGCAGAAGAAAAATAGCACCTGAATGAAGTCTAAAAATCAAATTGACGTTTCTCTCTGCAACAGATCATTTTGTATTTGGAGTGCACAACCCTGCTGTAGCCGTAGGAGGGTGGCACACAACTAAAGCCTATCAAATGGTGACCCCTGGTAAACTCAAGCACCTAAATAGCCATCATGGCATAAAGAAATATTATTTGAGGCAATTTTTTGTGCCAGGTGAGTCATCAAGTTAACACTGTGCTGCCAAAATATATCATGAAGAAAACCGTGCCAATGCTTTCTCAAAAAACATTTTCCAAACTGGAAAATGGAATATTCAACAATATTACGTTGGATATTATAATGAAAATATTGGTTGTGATTAACCAACATTTGTACCATGAAGTATCATGATGTACTCTGATCAGGTTTACCCATAAAAATGCAAAACATCCTTCCAACTGGCCAATAATGCAACTGCTAAACAACAGTTTGAATAGATGACACTTGCTATGTTACATCCAAACAGTTCTTTACAGTTATTTACAAATTACAGCTTGGTTTAAATGCATGTACACATGTAGCAAGAGCATATGTTATGGTTAACTAAAGTCAGAATGAAGTATAAAGAGGATAACTACCAGTGCATGAAAGGAAGAGACTGAGAATATTCCCAGTCTACCCATGGTCAGCTTGGTGGGGCGGGAGGCAAAGGCCAGGAGGCGTTTAGGGTTGGGCAACTCTCCACCTTGCAAGCTGGCCAGGTAGCACCGAAAGCGAAACAGATCCATGTGGAACTGCTCCAGGTTCTGCTCCCACAAGAAGATCTGTGGATCAAAAGAGACACAACACATATATTTAATTATTTGTCAACATATTTTATCTTACTGAAAAGCTCTATTAGTGTACTCAAAGCTGTCTGTACTCTCTGGGCCACATATTTAAATGTTTACTGGGCCAGTAGAGCGGGAGATTGTGATTATTCACTGGGCCGTCTCGTCCCAGTCACGGTTCTGAGCTGGTGTTTGGAAAAGGTCTCTGACATTGCTATTGCCATGGGAGAAAGTTCTGTTTTACTGCCAAGTAACCCAGAGATGGAGAAACAATGCTGCACATTCTACTGGCAGATAGAAGCAGGAAGAGTTTCAGTTTTTTAAGGACCAGTCCTATATCCATTCAGCTCTGCAAACTTTTCAACCCGACGCTGCCAAGCAGAGCAGCTCCAACCAGGCAGACCCTAACCGACCAAACAAAGGCCATTTGATGTCCCCTTTCTGTAAGCAATCCTATTAGACGCAAAGTGAGCTTCTCAATTATTGGAGAATGGAGCTCTGTTCAGCAGTGCCAACAGCATACCAAGTTCAGAAAAGAATGTGTGCAGCACCACCAGCTGTTCAGACAATAACTCTGAAAATCTTTTAGCTCTTCTCCGCATGCAACTCTTCTTCTCTGCCCCACTCTTGTTTTGTCATGATAAATCTCTCCAGCACTGATTGTGAAACAACTACCAAAATACTCAAATTGATAATGCACTTTCTTCCTCTTCTTTTACTTTAGATTAAATGCAGCTTTTACTGCACTACTAATCACAAATGTCATCCAGTATGGTGTTACTTGGAAACCTTAACATTCACAATCACGACACTTATAAAAAGTTTGAGAACTACCATTCATGTGTCGTAATTTCATTATCATTGATGGATCCATTTAAGATGTAAAACGCTGTTTACTCAGAACAGCTTCTTTAATGAAGTGGAGCATTATTTAAACCTAATTTTAACCTAGAAATTTTATCACTTGTGTTTTAGTCAACATACATTAACATCAACAAAATAAACCTTTTCTACTTTTAGGTATTTCAAAAACAATGTAAGTGAGTCAAAACATATTTTGCATTTTTAATAATAAGCCTGTTATTTTGGTTTTATTGCAACTCTAATACACCCCTTTCAGTTTAACTCAGTTAAAAGCCAAAATGGTAAATATAAAGTTATCTCTTTTGGAAACATTTGTTTCACATAAGTAACAAAAAGGGGGGAAATTTAATTGTTCCATACTTTAAATAATACTTTCATCTTTTTTGGCATCATCAAAATAAATAAATTCAATTTCAAGCGGAAACTGTCATGCAATTAACGGCTAAAAATCTCAAAGTGAACTGATTGTTAAAGCTTGACCTAGATATAATGAAGGATTTGAGAACAGAAAGTTCAACACATCAACCGATGGCATAACACCCAACAATCCGGCAGAGTGAGGGCCGTATCAGCGAGGGTTATGAAACCTACTTGATCCAGGATTGTCTTCCTCTTCTTGGTGTCAGTGACAGCAGACAGTTGCATCTCGCCCATCTTTTTCATCTTTTCATCCATGTCGATCTTCTGCTCCAGCTTCTTGATCTCAGCACGCAGCAGCCTAACGGTGTCCTCTCTGTGATGCTGGCGAGCGACGGCGGTGGCGCATGCAGAGTGGATGGCTGTGATCCAGTTTTCTAGCTCTGTCTGGCTGCAAGTCTTTACGGAGGCAGAAAGTAGAAGTTTAGGTGTTGACATGCAATTTCTTGCAAAAGTATTCATGTTCCTTTTATTTATTTTTTGATATTTTTAGTCACATTACAACCATGAAGTTTGATTTTGCGATAAATCAAAGTTCAGCACATCAGTCGAACAAGTGCGTAAACTGTAAGTGAAACTATACATTAAAACAACCAGTTTGCCTCTTGAAAGTGTATGCATTTATTCTTTGTCCAAATGTATCATTTCTGTTACATCCTCAGATGTTTGTTAGACAACAATGAAAACTGTTGAACACAGCAGACGGATCAGGAACAAAGTTGAGGAGATGTCTGAATGTCCCGAGCTTTCAAATCTCACAGATGTCTAGTCAATGACTCTGAAAGGAATGGCACAACTGCAAACCCAATACGATGTCAGTTGTCTTAATTAAACTGACATTCTGGGTAAGAGCGTTAATCATAGAAGCAGCCAAGACACAGATTTGATGAAAATATGGATGGAGCTAAATACATTCCAAACCTGGAAAAAAAAAAAAAAAACTTTATCAAGGTTGCAAAATACTTGATACTGGGGAGGATGTTCATCTGTCAGCTGGATAATGAACCTACGTACAGTCAGAGGACAATTTAGACTGAAGCATGTTCATGAGTGGTGGCTGAATTCAAAAGAATGCATAATTTTTCAAATTTTTGGTCTCTCACACAAAACTACAGTAAAACAATTGGAAGTTTGTGCTGAATACTTATTGCTGAACCTTCATTTTTCAATGGCTACCTGGTGACACTGCAACATTTTCTTACCTGGAAAAGGTATGCATCCCCCAAGGAATTGCTGAGGCAGAACACAAAGTCCTTTTTGGGGTGCTCAGGCACAGCCTGGACGATACTGTTCTCCACCCATATGGCATGCTTGGGAATACTGTTGTTGTCAATCCCTGACCGGCCATCAGTTTCATAAAAGAAGAGAGTGCATCCTGGAAAACCAGAAACGTTTTTTAAGAAGCATACTTGCTGGTTCCAGTCTTCATTTTCCATGAAAGCCTAAATCGCTTCAGCAATTTACTTCTGCTCTCCAGTGGCCAAGATTAAGAAGTGCAGCAGTGCTGACTTGGACAAGGGCATGATTTTTATTTTAAAATACTGTCAAGCAACACAAAGGTACCACAAGTTTATATGAAGTGCTATTCGTATGATGCACCTTACCTGTACCAAGGTATGCAAAGGTTAAGTCAAACATGTCATTATTAATATACAATTTAAACCAGAAGTTTACATACATTGTATATAAAGGAAGGTGCAGCTTGGCTATGATTTCTACATGCCTGAATGCGCTACTTTTACCTCTTCAGACAATTAAGCACAATTAAAAAGCCAATGTCCAACCATCACACTGTTCAGTTAGGAAGACAAAGAAATGGACGTATACAATGTGCATTTCAATCACAGAACAAAGGATAAAGGAGTCATAGAGAGGCTGAAGGGCCATTCAGCAACTAAGAAGCCATTTTCACTCCAAAAGTATAGTTTGCAAAGACACTCAGAGACCAAAATCTTTATATTTGGAGTCATATCTTGTGTTCTGCTCAAAACTACTTGAAGAGTTTAGCCATAACGACCATTTTTATGTTGGGAAGAATAAAGAGGAAGCTGGCAAGTCGAAGGGGTGACAAGTGCAAACAATTTATGGTTATAACTGAAAAGTTGTGTGAGTGTAAACAAGGTGTCCTACAAAATCTTACCATTACTAAAGTTCTATGAAACTAGTGTGAGAAACTCATTGAAAGATACCCAGAACATTTGACCCAATTCAGGCAGCTTTAAGCTATTCAAACAAAAACAAATAGACAAATAAAGAAAAATAATTTTAGAAATTCAAATCTAAGACAGGAAAAATTTGTACTGATTCAATGTCTGACATTGAGAATAAAAAGGGATGTAAACCTTAGTTATAATTTTAGAGTTATTTTGTAATGTGTGATGCTAATGCTGCACTGTGTTTGAACTTACCTTTTAGGGAAACCCAGTAAGTCTTCCACTTGCGTCTTGTGGCAGATTCAACTTTCTTGTTCTTTTTGTGCACAAGGAAGTTCTTTACAGCAAGTTTTCCAGCTTTACGGACCATCCCCTGGACGACGCTTAGCAACATATCAGACTGGTAGGCGGAGCTCATGGTGCTCTGCTCATCGCTAAGGGCGGAGCCAGCTTCCTCCAAGCTCTCCGTCTGGCAGGAACTCATTTGTAGTTCTTGACGGAAGTTCTCGTACACACCCTGCACACCCTCGCTGGCGCCACCGCCGCCACTGCTGCTGCCGCTGTCACTGCCAACAAACACGTTCCGCCCGTGCATGGAACAGACAGAGAAGGACGCCGACATTGTCTTGTAGCGTCGAGGTTGGTGCACTGCCTCAACCATCACCCCGTCGATCCCGCTGTCTTCATATTCACTGCCGTCTCCGGCCGTGACATCCTGGAAGATGAAACAAGGCAGGTGAGACAGCATGGCAACCGCCTGTTCTTCATCACCAGGAACACAGGCAGGAAACAATAAGAAATCATGAACAATAACTCAGTAATATCTCCAGATACAGAATAGAGCTTTTCTTGAAAAGCAAGCAAGTTTTAGAAAGTCCTAGACTATTATAAGTTAAAGATGAATCTAGAATGTATAATGCTCAGATTCTGCTTAAAATTAATGAACAGCAAGAATTCTTCTGCATGAATACGGCCTGCCCTCCCTGTGGCACCACAAGGTCTGCACTCTCCTCCTCACAGGGCCAAAGGCTCCTGGGAGATAAAAGGGGATACACAGAGCCTGGTATCTCCATCTGGTCACATGACCTAATCATGCGTGCCGGAGCTCCATTCAACAAGGCTGACGGTATCCTGTCATGACAGGGGCCACCACACACGTTTTACTGTTACACTCTTGCACAGGCCTCCCCTCATTATCATAACAAAGGCCCCGGGGCATTTCTAACACAGTCACTAAATCTGTGCTCACTCCCTCCCTTCTCTCCAGTCTCCTTTCCCAGGAAAAAAAATGGTTTCATCAGAGGTGAAATGCAGAAACTTCATGCAGTGGGTTCAATACAAGAAATTCTCAGAGACAATGAGGATTATTAATATTCATCAAAAATAAAATAATGCCATGTGTTGTCTTGACTATGACTGCGGTCATTAACAGTTTTTCCTTTGCATTAATTAGCAAATTATGACAAAGCATTTGCTTTATTAGAGATCTTAGCTAACTTTATCTGTCACACTTATTTCAGATAAACCTAAATTTTGATATTAAAGATTACCAGAGTAAGTACAAAATGCAATTTTTAAATTATTTCATTGAGTAGGCTAAAAATGATCCATATTAACGTGATCCCAGTAACCGTCTCCTATACCGAGTAACTTATTCATCCTTTAGCAGCAACAACTGTCATCAAGTATTTGAGACTGGTAATCTTTTACGTCACTGTGGAGGAATTTGGTCCAACTATTCTTCATGGCCTGGGCTGAAAGTTCATGCACAACATTTCAATATAGAATTTGACTATGGCACTCCAAAAACGTTCATTGGTATTTTGTTGAGCCATTCAGAGGTGGGCTTGGTGGATTGGATCATTGAGTTACTAGATGACAAACCCTAAATGATGGCAGGTAGCATTGATTCTGAAGAAGCAAAGTAGCCCCAGACCATCACACAACCAACCGCCACTTTTGACAGTCGCTACTTTGTTGTTTTTCTGAGAATTGCCGCAATCACAGGAGATATGCCTATGGAAAAGTTTCACTGTTGTCTCTTTTGTCCACAGATTATTTTACAAAAGTCTTCGGGATCATTAAGATGTTTTTTGGACATCTTAATGGTCCAAAAGAATAAAGAATTAAGACAGTTGTAGTTTATTCTATATTTTTGCTTGAGTAGTCAATTACAACTGTAATATAATATTAAATATGCTAAAGGAACAAATGTACCTTTTCCATTCTAGGAAAACATAAAGGACATGTTACAACATTTTGTGTAAATACCTTGATGTGACGACACCTTGGTGTGTTTACCTAAGCTTATCCTGTTATGAACAGTTGTTTCATTTTTCATGAATCCATGTCGCATTTCAGAAATGATACGCCAAATATTATTAGAGATGTGAAAGGTGAACTCACAGATAAAGCAAAGATCTCACCTGTATGGTCTGTGCTCTTCGGCCCTGCATACTCTTGCACATTGTGGCTTGGAGGTTGCTCAGGCCTTCAGACAGGCAGTGGGAACGTCGGCAGGGAAGAGTGTACGCGCCGTATGAAGTCCCATCCTCCTCTGATGGTGACAGCCTCTTGCTGTCCTCTCCCTCTCCCACAGATCTGTTGGTGTCATGCCACTTGGCATAGCGGCCGTGGGTTCTGGAGGCTGGGCTGGTGTCACTGTACAGTTCATCCAGCGAGTTTGCTCGGTCGGCGGAGTCTGTTGGGCTGAACTGCATGTGGCCTTCACAGTCAGGGAAGTCTCTCTCATTAGCCATGTCGATGATCTCCTCAGTGCTGGTTAAATTATCTTGACTGACATCAGACAGGGAAAATTCTAGGCTGTCATCTCGCCAGGTGTCTGCAGATTTCGATCTCTTTTTGAAGCTGATTGTCTCTTTGGAGCACTCTAAGGTCTGCTGAATATATTTAACCTCATTTGTGTACACTTCCTCATCCTGCGTCTCTTCCGCAGTGGGACCAGGTAGGGTTATGTGCATTGTATTCATATGCACTGAGGGATTGGCCAGATCATTATGAAAGGATATAGGCCGCAAACTCATTGCCACACGATCCACCCAAATGGGGCTTCCAAAGTCAGGGAAGTTGTTTGTTTCATTGAAGGGTTCTAAACCATTGTCAGCTAGGGATTGTGGGATGCTGGGGGTGCTACTTGACCGAGTGCTCGTCTCAGAGTTTCTGTGCTCCATTTTCCCCGACGAAGCATGCCGAGAACGCCTTGACTGTTTGGAAATGCGTAGAGACCGAGACATGTGCTTTCGTGACAAATAGCCACGTCCAGTACTGTAGAGGGCATGTTCCCCGTTTTGGCTCTCAGTGTTCCCCATGATTTAGAGTCTAAATAGAGAAGAGGTACATTTATTTTGTGCTCCATTTACAAATCAAACGAAGAGACATGGAAACTGTTCAACATTTTTGGCATACCTGCAGAATTTTAATGATTTTTCTGGCATCTTGTCACCGAATCTTCAGACGACTTGAGACCTCAGCAGCTGTCAGGTCCACAAAACCCTAAAAAAAAAATACAAATTTATGTTTGTTTTTCAAGAAAACATTCTTTATTTTATTTTAGCAAGTACAAAAAAATCGATGGCAACATTACAAGAAATTGTAAAGTATACAAAACTAATTTAAAAAAATGTAGTTCAGGAAAAGAAGATAGGAGGCAGATTGTCACTAGTGACCTTCCTGTAAGGAACACATGTTAACAACAGAACAGGTAAATTGTTTCCAGTCAAATGTAAAAGTACAAAGTATGTTGAATTATTTAAACACTATTTTTATTAAATTTTACACTCCGAAACTTATCTTCCCATATTTTTAGACAGGAAACGCTGTACATGAGCGATTCTTAGTGCATTTCACAAACAAGGATCATTGGAGGCACATCACCACTAACCTCCATTCTCCATTCACCTCTAACCTCCATTCTCCATCTAAATTACCATTGGCTTTTTTGTAAACCCTATGGTAAACCCAGTGCAACCATCACAATAGTTTAAAGGTTCATAAAATAAAAAATGCACAAATTGTGCCATTTTGAGGTTTTTCAAGGTGGTAGTTGTAGTTTTGGCTCTTCTCAAACTAGCTATTAGCGTCACACCAAAAGCCCAATTACTCTGGATTTATACTAAATAAAGATTCTCTATTGCAGATAAGCAGTTGTCTTGCTTATAATGTTTTGACACAAATGTCAGTAAAAATCCTAAATTATACCTTTGAGCCAATAAAGACAAAACTATAAATACAAGAAGTGATGTATGCATGTAACCTGCTACACTTCCTAAAGGAGATAACAAAGGGACATTAATTTCAATAAGGGACAGAAATAGCAGTGTAATAGAGAAAAGCAAATGCAACTTCAACTGGTTTATTCAGCTAAACAACCTTTCACTTTCTGACCAAGTTTTGGTTACATTAACCAGCTAAAGCTTCTTATAAAACTGTAACTATATGATTGAGTCAACCCCTTTTAAACTGCACCAGAGACTGAAGTGACAGGCTGAGTGAACATGAGTTATTTAAAGCTGAAGTGAACCAACATGTTGTTCAATTACCATTTGTTCTCAGAAGCTACCCCCTGCTGTATAGAGGGACTGCAAGCAGGAGGAGGGTTTTCACCAGACCACTTATTCAGACTCCATCCACCGTCCTCAAGGCAAGACAACTCCCTCTGTTTTAAACCCAGAGACCATCAGCAGATGGGAGTGAAGATTACCCAGGGATGTAGCTCTTATCCCTCCTTCATGTTTCCTTCTCTAGCTTTAGGACTCTTTAGGGGTTGGAGTGTTTTAGTATGCATGTGTGTAGCTGATGCACATACGTGAAAAAAACCCAACCTCCTGCTGCTGCACGCACTCAAGCTTGCAGTGATGGGAGTGTTACATAAACTCTTGCTGACCTTGTTTTTCTACCTTGTTGGGCCCATTTCTCTCTTAATTATGTTCTCTGTTCACCACTGACTTGGACTGCAATGGATAATGTTTTAGGTTATTAATGTGATCCTCCTCTTTTTATATAATTCACAGGAAAACAAATAAACAGAAACAAACAAAGTATAAGTGCCTGCAACATTATCCTCTGTGCAACATCAGGGCTGTACCATTTCCTGCTAAAATTTCTTCATATTTTATTTGTTTGAATGTTAAAAATTAATGGTTCTGCATACATCATCTGTGTAGAGAAAAAGAATGTATTTTAGACCTTAATTAAGTCCAAATCTGTGTCTGCGAATGAAGGTTCAGCTACATAAAGAGGATCTCTAAAACTGTGGAATCTTATACTATATTATGTTATACAAATTGTTCAAGTATTAATGCTGCATCAATATTTATTCGCTTGATAGCAAGTTGGACAGCAAACTGCACACAAATGTTTTTCATGTGGCACAGTACAGTCTATTGTCCATTGTAGCTTACTAGTGAGTGTATTTATGAGAAAACAGAACTTATTCAAATGTCAACAGAACATTCACTGATCACTGTCCCAGATATCCTCCTATAAAAAGATAGTACAGTTCTCTATAAAGGCTTTTTTTGGCAACAAAACCCGTGACAACTGAGCAGGATGGAACCTGCCTGCCTCTTTAACCCAATATAACTTGCAACATACAAGTGCTTTTGCTTTTTCAGCCTTGATCCACAAGTTAAGGTAACAATTTTAAGGCACATGAACAGTTAAGTAACAGAAAAACAGAAATCTGGGATAACAATATCTCTCTGTGTTACTAACCTGCAATAGAAAACAAGTAGAGTATTGTTCCAACTTTTTCTAACCTGACTTTCCAATCCCCTTTAGTACTTGTGTGTGTAAATTGTGTAGTTGTAACACTATTAAAAAGCACTGCAAATTAAAAAAAGGTTTCCACAGTGCTAGGGCAAACCAAACTGAACAGGAATAGATCTGTTTCTCTTCTTGACACTACCCAGCACAGAAGAAATGTAGCCACTAGTGAGAACGTCAATCATTCCACATTGATGCATGTGCAGGGAAAGCATCATGCCACTGGGATTGTTGGACACCGATCCTGGTCAGTTCAGCTACATGTCATAAATCCTCATAGGGGCTCATCAACATAACCATGCTCTCCACAGAAAACAATCTTTAGTCGCATCACAAACTGCTACCCCTGTCTTGGAAAAACAAAGTACACGTGAACATTTATGGATTTTGCTTAAAGCTTCATTGGTGCCCTGGGACTTTTAAGTTTCCTAAACATGAGGTAAACAGTGATTCGCCTCTCATTTCAGCGGGATGTGTAGGTAGAGAGAACAGCTTCACTCATAAATTGCTTCTGTAACAATCCAAAAATAGGAACATAACCACAAGACTTTTTTAATGCATCTACATACCAGCAACAAAACCGCTTCTAGGAAAGTAGAGATTCAACAAAGCTACCACCTATTTGGGAAAGTGTGGCCACACGGAAAGCATTATGCTGCCTTTAGGTAGGCAAAAAATATAAATTTATCTGTACCTTATTTAACCATAAACAATTTTTTGAGAAGTAAAATCTTGCAAAAAGACGGAGACGAAGTGAACTGCTGAGTTCAAATTCTGGCCTGGGGTCTTGCGCATAGATTTTGTATGTTCTCCCTGTGCATGCAGGCGCTCTCTCAGGGTACTCCGACTTCCTCCCACAGCTACAAAACATCGCTGTTGGGTTAATTGGTCCCTCTAAATTGTGTCCAGGTCTGAGCATGTAATTGGTTGTTAGTTATGTAAATGTTTGTGTTTCAGGTTAAAATCTTGTTTAAAAATAAATACACTTTGCTCTGGAAGCTTGTTGCATTTGTTAGATGTTTTTTCATGTTGCACTTACTTTCCATACATCAACTAAAGCTGTTTGGAGTCTGAGATGCTGCCTTACTGTTTTTTGTTTGCAGTTTCTCAGGATGCTGCGCTTCAGCGGGAGCTTTCTGGGACATCCACTCTTTGGAGTATTGCCAACTCTCTTAAATGCTGTATCCACAGAAATCATTTTCTCTGCAGAACGAGTGTCTCTGAATTATCTTGGACTGGCCTTATAATCCACAGTGATTCTCCAGGATCAATACTGAAGTGCTTTTCAAATGCATTTTGCAAAACGTGATGCTAAAGATCAGCAAACTGAAACAACATCCGGTCACACTTAATGATAATTAAGTAAATCAATGCATCTAGTAAGCACCCAGCTGCTAATTAACCTCATAATTCAAATACACTGCTTTTCCATTATAGCTTAAGTTTTTGTTAAATAAATGCTTTTGTAGTTTTCCATTTGGAATTGTTATCTTTATGAATTCCCTGGTAACACCGCGATTTGTATAATGTCCTTATAAATAAAGATTTTCTAAACAATGGCCTGAGGGAAGGGGGTGTCATTATGTCAAGTCTAAGCTATGTGAAGGGTAGATTTAAGGTCCTTTTGTTGCAAAACAACACTTAAAGGCACATCTTATGACTGAGAAATTCCTAGGCTTGCTGGAACAGGAAGAGGAAACTGTCAAAACCCCCATTTAACTTTGTTCCTTAGACACTCAGGGACCCAAAGCCAACTTACTTTTATCTTCTGAGAATGCCCCTAGAGGCAAAATCGGATCTAAAACTGAACAAAGATTCTTCAAGTAATCAACTTTAAATATGCGGTCTAAATAGTTTAGCCACAAAGCCTATAAAAAATAAAGTGTAATATAAAAAGGCGACAAATAAAAGATGTTTGCAGGGATAAGAGACGTGCCTGACACCAACTACGCTGTTGAAAAGAATGCATTGGGATCACTAGTGACAAGCTGAAACACAAAACCCTGTAATCTAAACTCGGCAGGCTCTTAAGATAATAACGCAGGTATGTATACAGAACAGGGGAGGGGTTCGGCAAATTAGGGCTGCACTGAAGATGGATCATATTTTCCAGCTAATAAAGTCGCATCCGTATGTGTGCAGGAATAAGTCCCAAATAGCAAAACTATGACTGCGTTTCTTCAATCGGTTGTTGTTTATCTGCATATAAAAACTGTAATCCTAGAACTGTTTAGGCACAACAGTCCTATTCTGACAATAATTTCCCCACCCTCCTTTTATTTTATATTGTCTTTATTTAAACTGAAATCTAATTTTTTCTATATTTCTTTTTTATTTTATTCTGGTCATACTTACAGTATAGAACTATACAGTTAAAACCAGAAGTTTACACCTTTTTTTTAAGGTGTACCAAACGTCTCCTGTTATAGGCCAGTTAAAATTATCCAAATTATTTCTATTTATTAAGGTCCAAAATAATGACAAAACAAGTTGTGGCTATTGATGGCTGCATGCTCAGTGTTGGGGCCAGTGGGGTCTGAGCTCAGTGGGGTGTTATCCACTAAGCTGACAAGTGGCCATCTGGAGTGTCAGTGAATGTCTGGCTGTGTTGTATATTGTGTGGTAGTCCAATGCCTCAGTCAGAACCTGTTAACACTGTTCTCCCCCTGATTTAACAATGGTGAAATCTGTGGTGTCATTAACTGAAAATTAAAAGCCTGTGTCATATTATTATGATAATACTGTACATATAAATGTACATTAATCAAGCAAACCACATTTGTTGGTTTAAAATTAATTGCAGGTTTTAGGATTTACAATTACAATAATGCTATTATTCATATTGTACTTCAAAAAAATGTAGATACGATAGTTTTCACTGGATAATCAAACCCTTAGTGGAGACAAAGACTACCTGTGTGTCTTATTGGACACATTGTTACATTTTAACAACTTGAAAGGATGACACATTGCACTTGCAGGGTATATTTGACTACATCTTAGTATCAAAATGTTCTGAGATATAATTTATGTTAACAACTGCTAGTGAAATGCATTCCATATCAATTCATTACAGACTGATGTTTCCGAGCGTTTCTTTCTATTAATTATGATGACTTTCTGCTCGCAGCCAACAAAACATGACATTTAAGATTAGAATATTGAATCGGAGTAATACAAAACATTTTAAATACAGAAATGTAGGCTTAAGGAAAAGTATATTTATTAGCTGCTTAAATGTTTTCCTTTTAAAAGGCCAAACCAACTGGCATCATCGGAACATGTTTTCTTATCATTAGGTTGGAAACTATGTGCTTTTTTTTACATCATTTTCCACCAATAACGTCCCATCGAAGCAATTGTTTCCATCTTCTTTTTGGAAAACTTGGATGTTTTTTTTTTATTTTACAGCCTATAAATAGAAACATAGTGCCCCCTTAAAAAGGCTGCAGACCCTTATTTTAGACCAAAGAAAAAAGTTCTGCTTCAAACAAACACACTGGGATGAAGGAACTGAACAGCAAGATAAATTACATCATTGCTGTTTGTCAATTAGTTTGTTTTCACTTTCAGGAACACAGTGTGAGTTGTTAAAGTCAGTGTACACATGTTTGTGTAAAGCGCCGCGTGTTGTTCTTCCACCCGAGCCCATCAGAGTCTGGAACCAATACCACTATAAAGTAATTTCATGCTGGAAAGAGTAACCACTTTATGCCTTTACAATGTTAAAGCTTTTGAGGGCCTTTAAATTGCTCTCAAAAGCTAGATGATAGTGTCGTTGTTAGCAGGTTTTTAGAGCAGTGTAAAAAAAAAAAAAAGGTCCCGTGTTCTTTAAAGTGACATGGAGTGCCATGCTGAGCTGCAGCTGTTGTTAAAAAAGCCTAATGACATCTTGGTCCCTACCAGTGTTTCCTCTAGGGTATCCCTGCATGCAGAGGTCACTACTATCCCTGGCAAAAATATGAAACCACCACATTGCAGGATGTTCACTCAGCTATTTTACTTTGTACTTAAAAAGAGCAAATACGGCATTTTTATTTGACAACTCAACATTCTGGTTTTGTAAATCTAAAAAATAAGAAAGACTAGTAATCGGCTTTTTTCAGATATAAGCAGAAGGAAGTGTAATTCTGCAATTGAGTTAGAAGTTTAAAAATAGAGCTCTTCTGTTTTGCAACTTCACAATTTTCAGTCAAAACAATGCAAAGGATCATTTTTGTACTTTACGTTAGAATAAGTAACATCATTAATATAGAAACTTAATGTGAGAAAAAAAAATGTAGGAATTCATAAATACTTCAAAAACGGAATGAAGAAACTCTAATATTATCTGTTCTTGATATTTAACATTTCACTTCAGTATTGGAGGCGCCAGTTTCTTCTCCACTGAGCTGCTACTCAAATGCCAGCTCCAACACAGACTCACAGTTTCTCATTGACAGCTTTTCAAAGAACCTCAACAGCTGCAAGTTGAAAGCAGTCATAAACCACTAGACCTCAGACCAGCATTAGGTTCCAATATTAGCACCTTCTCATGTTTATTATTTTGCCAAACAGAAAATTTGCATTTTTGAATCATGAAAGAGCCAGAGGAATTTTTGGTAAACAGTCCACTATCTTGTCTTTCAGTAAACAAATATCCATATGCAAATCAGAAAAAAAAAAAAAAAAACATTTACATCTGCAGTCTCACAATGGTTACATAGTTACATCCAATCAGAGGAACGAAACCGGTGACGATGTAGGAAAGAAAAAGGGCCCATTTTCCTTTTGACATTAATATTGTGAAACAATGCCCTATGTCATAAATGACTCTGGCTGGCTTCATCTGAAAAAGGTTGGGTGGAAATATTAATGAGAGTGGAGCCAGATGCATAAAATGTGAGATTTGAGACGTAAACTGATCTCTCAGGACTAATACGCAACTTCAAAATATAACACTGTTATCAAAAGAGAGAGCAAGAGTCAGGAATTTTTCCACCTGGAGTTTATCAGGATTTCCATAAAATAAATATTCATATATTTCATCATTAGGTGCCGAGAGTCCTTTTCAGACTCAGATGTTTAAAAACAATTGAAGAGGGAAGAAGCTATGTCATATTAACATGAGGTTAATTCAGAATGCGAAAGACAGAGAGTGAAAACTAATAGCAGATAACAAGAAGGATGAACAAAGCTACACTGTTTTATCAGTTTGATTTTTCAACCTCTCTCATTGAACATGCTATTTCAAGGTCAGGATGGACATTCGCTAAAATACTCATACACAGACCACATTTTTAGCAATGCTATCTGTGCTAACATAATTTAACATGTCCATCTCTATAGATCTCCTAAATTTGTATGCCAAAATATTTCCAAAAGGTCCAAGCTTAAAGTGTAATCAAAATAATGGAGCAATATTTTCCAAAAGATTCATTCATGCACTTCCCTTGGGCATTTCCAAAAAGCCAAACATCAGATTCCAGGTCAGTTAATGGAGAAAAACCATTCATGCTTTCAGTCTGAGTCTGTTTCCTTTTAAACACCACCATAAGTACACACTCCACTCAAAATCACAACTGGGTCACCGTCAAGATGAATGTTCATATTTGTGATTCCAATATTAATGAGCAGGGAATTCATGTTCCAGGTTGTTTTACAAATAGAAACTAGAGACAGAATAGGTCTATTCCTGTTAGATGCTGCAGTGGGGAAAAATGCGTCTGTCTGTTCCCTACCTCATAGTGAATGCAAAAATCACTTTCCAAAATAAAAAAAACTGCGCAAAAATAATTGTGCTATCTTTTAATTCCTGCTTAACGTCTCCAGCTCACCATCAAGGCTATATGTTCAATGTTCAACATCTTTAAACTATCTTTCTAAATCCCATAAAGTTGTCTGCAGCACACCTCAACAATAATTTGCCTGAAGCTCCCAGCTTTCTGCTGTGACGCACTGTTCCACAGAGCAGAAACAAACAAGATCTCGGCACACATGAATGCACAAAGCAAGGTAGAAAATGAGTCAATTTCCTCTCAGCAACTCTGTTTACAGTTCCTATAACAGTCCTCTTTATACTAAACTGCATGTGCTGGACCCTAACACATCTAAGTTAAACTCGACGTCACTGCTTCCCTGTGTGTTACCACATTATGAAGGTTAATACAAGCATAAAGGAAATACAAGCTAAAAATAAGTGTTTAAATGTTAACAAATCTGCATGCATGTGACATAACATTGGTTATTACATTGTGTAGAGAGAGATGTCTGCATAGTGGCCGTGATCCTGCATTCTGCTTCATATGGTCAAAGCGTTACAAGCTTAGTTCTGAGAGACCACGTGATTCTGACAAATGCTTGTGGCTTGTAAATCTACAATATAGCCTTTGTTTAACTTTTCAGAGGTTTTCCAAGCTTAAGACTGTGCAAGCAAGCAAGCTCATCCACACGTTTGCCTTTTCTGGAGAAAGAGAATAAAAGATAATTACATTTTCTGCATATTATTTCTGGGTACAAAGCTTTAATTTTTCTTTTTTTTTTAAAAAGAGGATTTGTTTCAATATTAAGGTAGCTTTAC
The DNA here is from genome assembly GCA_903066815.1 of Brachyrhaphis roseni. Classification (NCBI taxonomy): domain Eukaryota; kingdom Metazoa; phylum Chordata; class Actinopteri; order Cyprinodontiformes; family Poeciliidae; genus Brachyrhaphis; species Brachyrhaphis roseni. Next base: position 48,292 of record CAEFZY010049835.1, read on the forward strand.
TTGATTCAGAAGCACTGTTAAGATTTACAACCCAGGCCGTCAGAATCTGACCTCCTGTCCTGCTGAGCCTTGAATGGCACATACATTACCATAACTATGACAGCAGATGACCATTTCTCGCCCTTCTCCCCACCGCAGGAGTCACAGTGCCTTTTAAAGCACAATGCTCTGATTTTAAATGAACTCGGACATCATGAAGCTACCCCCCTCCGGGATGTGCTCTGGGGATTCTTTCTGACTTTGACCACCTCTCACATTTGCAATTCATCATTTGTCTTTCCCAGCATCACAAAACCACCAGTCCCAGCACCAGCAACTGCTTTGTCATTGCAATGACAAAGACAGCCTGCATTGTTTGTTTCCTGTAGGAATAGAGCGCAATTAAATATAGGTAATATTTTTTGCTTTACACTGGAGTTCTACAGGTATAAAATGGTGGAAAACGAAGGTCCCTTTCCTACGTCACACGTTAAGCTGGGCCTGAAACGCCTTCTTTACACATTGGGTCCTCATGTAAAAGCACAGATGAGGAATGGGAGGTTGTAACTGATACACGATGGATACGCCTCTCGACTGGCAACAACACCAGGCACAGAGTCAAATTGCCATGTATGTGTGAAGAAGGGGGTGGAACGCGCAGCACACCTCTCTAACCAGCAACACTTTTGTCAGTCGCAATTTTAGCTCGCGTCTGTAAAAACACAACGATTCGGCTGTGAGCGCCTCTGTTTGGTCTGTGAGAATAACCACACAGAATCAGCTGTGGTGTCACAACGACGTCCATTTACACCTAAAATGTTTAAGGAGTGTTTGAAATGGGCTGAGATTTTTTAAGACCTCAAATAGGGTCACAAAATAGAAAATATATATACATAAATAATAATAATAATAAAAAAAAGAAAGTAAAAAGTGGAAAATGCAAACCAAATTCAACAGAAATACAAAACAGTGATAAAAAGCACTTGGATGAATCTGCTTGAACAAAAATACCAACTTGCATCTTAAAACCTTAACCTGCATACTCAACACAAACTCAACATGCATCACCTGTGGAGAATGTTTTTTTTTGTCTATTTGGAACACAAAAAGTGTTTTGAAAAGTCAAACAATAACCAGCGAACATAATGACTTACCTTATAAAGTAAAACCAGGTGTTTTGTTTTCTGCCACAGAGAACAGTAAAGTAAATTGGAAATTAAGTTTAAGATCCTCTGCAGTGAATTCCCAGCAGAATGACTACTATTTACACGGAGGAGTTGGAAAACCAGAGGAGGGAAAGAGGGGGAGTGACTCTTTATTAGCCACCCACCCCCCAAACACACTCCAGCTGATACTCTCCTCCCTCTCTTATTCTATAATTTCATCTCCATAAACTACAAATCTATTGCCAGCAGGAATGCTTGTTCTCTCCCTCTATAATTTTCCTCTAAAGGAAACGTGATACAGTATTTACACAAATTGCTAACTTTTAAATGGTGAAAATTGGGGGTTTGTTAGTTTTTCAGAATAACTCAAAAAAATCATGAATTAAGATAGACTTTATGGCCAAAAATATTAATCTATCTTTGCATGCACATGAACCTGAATGACATCCCATTTTATATGATTGATATTTTGTTGGCCAACCCACTTGCAATGATGGCAGCTTCAACTCTCAAGCCCAAGATACACTGATTGCATCCAATTCTTCAAGTTCTGATCCGTTTTTTCCTGACCCACAGACTTTGGGTCAAGAGTCTCTGTACGGACTACTGGACTTGCAGGAATGAGTATTCACAGGAGTACGTGCCGGAAATCCCACCAGCATGACAGTAAACTCAAAATGCTCAAACAAGCTCAAAGAAGATTGCCATTTCACGCTTTCATTTATTTTCTGTACTTCTGAGCTTCTACCATGGGTACGTACATTACTTTTTTGCTAGTAAAAGATTTAGTTTGTATTTTTCCACAAAGCGGAGGTGTTTCACTTTTTCACCGTGTCTCACTTCCCATTTCATTCATAACATTACCATTAAATTGCCTTGGGAGTTCCGACCAACATGGAGGCTATTTTGGTCAGACATTTGGAGACACAGTAACAGGGAATTGCTAGCTGTCTGTGAGGCCTCATTAACTTTAATGTGTTCTAATTGTGTATTTTGGTCGAATCAGATGCCAAATGGGATCTGGTGCTCTTTAAAGTAAGTTTTAATGTAAAAAAAAAAAAAAAAAAAAATCCATTTTGACTGCAGCTTATAAGCCTGTTAGTTCCAACCATGTTTGAAATGGAAGAAACCTTTTGGATGAGAAGTAAAATGTCAAGAATTAAGGAAAGAGATCTAGTTGCTTTCTACTTAAGCAACTTTTTCAGATATAGGAAGGAAATGAGGTAATTCATCCTTTGATTTGACATCCTTTCTTAAGGTTCAAGAATAGGCTTGGTAAAACTTGATTCTGGAAGATGAAAAACACTACTCTGTTGTCCTGTATAATTCTGAAGACTTAGGCAACCTAGTGGACTACATGTGAAGAGCACAGCACATCTTGCATGGTAATCACGTCAGCTCTGATGCAGTTATTTATTTTTTTTATGTAATAGAACTGCAGAGGACACAGCAGAGAAAAAAAAATAGATGTGGGTGGGGGGGTGTAAGAGTGAGGGCAACACATCGCATGTTTAACAGCAGCCTGCATCATGTGCCCCAGAAAACAGTTTGGCATACACACCGAGCAGTGAAACATGCCCCCCAAGCAAGTGTGTGAAAAACCTCCAGCCAAGGAGGAAAAACAACAAGAGCTATGAGCTTATGTGTCTTCTGTTCAAACTCAGAAGTTGGAAATTTCAATTTCTAAGTTGAAAGATAAGTCAAGTTTAAAGCTCTCAAGGCAAAATTCTAACTTGGAAAGTCTGGGTTTCCTGGCTAATGCTGAGATCACCCATGTCAGTTTGAAGCTCAGCTCTGGTTCTGTGTACTTGACCTCCAGTAAATCAGTACAAAGCCCAAAAAACTGATTTTGGACGTGCCAATCTATTGCCCTGGGTATGACTAAGGCTGTGCTGGGTAAACAATTCTTCCAAAACCACTGTGGCTTATCATTTCTTTGCCTAGTCTACATCTTAAATTTGTAGTTTATTTGGAAACAGGGTCATAAAAGCTGACTTAAAAAAGTTATCCATTTTTGTTTTCTAGCAAAAAGGGGAAAAAAGCAATAGCAAAGTGGGCATAGACACCATATTCCCCTATAATCACCACATATCTAGTCAACATGTATGTTTTATTTGAGGAAAAAAACAAGAATAATATTTTCCATAAGATTTCATTATACATACGTATACTTTGTTTACATATGCAAAACAAAGCATTTATTTGATCCTGGACCAGAGTTGCAAATGCAAATGTCAATGTTAGTTCTGGACAAGCTTCGAATTTAATAATTTAAGCAAAATAATAATTAAAACACACAAGACTGACTTCCCATTCTGAGCCAACCTTCACTTGGCTCAGAAGGTTGTGACCCTGATAAACTAACTGAAAGGCCCTCATAAAGACAAAGGTGCCCTGTTTAGAGAGGGATTACACGAGATGAAGCTCTGAGCTAGATTGCACCAAACTAGGGTCAGGAATACAAATTATACAAAAAACTTCCCTATTGACACTTTCATACTTTTTAATTAGCATTAAAATGGGTATCTTGTGATCTTAAAAAGAACTTGAAAGCACATGATAAAGCATGAAAAATGTTGATTAATACATTCTGTAACCTAACCCTATGCACCTCTCCTTTAACAAACAGAACACTGATCGAAAGAAAAATGCATGAATGATGTGGGTTAACGCTGATGCCTTGTCGACTGTCACCACAGGCATTTCAGAAATGTAGATTGCTTGTGTGCAGCTCAGCTAAACTTAAAGCTATTTATGTCACTACTGGCTGAAGGCTAAACACTCAGCCAGAAACTGATGTAGCTGAACATCCAAGGCATCGATTGCTCTGGAGCAATTTGCCAGGTGATGCTACAAATACAGGCGTTTAATATTTTACATTACTGGTACTGTCCAAGGACCCAGATGCATTAAGCCCTTTAATAAATCGCCATTTAATGCATTTGTGGGCAAGTAAATCAAATGATTTCCACTCTCATCATTGTTAATGAATAGACGCAGACAGTCAACATAGGTTCCCTCTAAGTGCTCGTTTCTTTCATCAATTTTTCGCAAAGAGACGAGGACATCTTTAAAGTCCGGTTCTGTTAAAATGTTATTGACAATAAATATCTTACACACAGAAAAATAACTCTCTTGGCATCTTTATTCAGTGTAAGTCCAGAATATTTGGTCCACAATGTTGAAGCTAACAGCTTAACAGAACGGTCCAAGACCAAAGGGGACTTTATCATCTTAAAACAACAGCACAATAAATAACACGTCATCAGCTTTACACTGGGTTTTGACTACAGAGAAAATGATTTACATCAACTTGTGATATTCTTGTGAGAAACAGGTAACACTTTTGCGTTTTACTTTTACATCATACAGCTCTGACTAGAAATACTTGATATTTTCCATTCTCATGGAGTGTTTCACACAGGAAGAACATTGCGGATGTACTTCCTTCAAATTGCAACAACCAAGTAACAAATCTTTGACTTCTGTGTAAATCAATACCCAATACCAACATCCCAATGGGTTATGGGTTCATAAAATACAATATAGTGTTTTTGAGACTGGCATTGTTTTAAAATTACAGAGGTCAGCTTTGGTCTTGGTCCCACTGGGACAAGATGTAATCTCTATTTATCAATCTTTATAATCTCCACAGAAAGGGTGAAATATAAGGATGTAGTGAAAATGTCTGTTTTACAAAATTTTACAGGATGCATCTCAGTTTTACATAACAACAAAGGTTGAATTGCAAGCTTGCATGCGTCAAGCAGTCTTTATATTAAGATTTGTGTCCCAGATAATGAAAGGGTACATATAGCTGCATCTGGGCAAGGTTTACGGCAATGACCTTCCAACAACATAAAAATGACAGAGATATTCTGAATATCCAGAAGATACACAATTGGGAATTTGAAAAGGTGTTTGAAAAGCCTAAGACCAACTGTTTTAAATACTTCAACTCTCATTTTTCTTCTTAGATTAAGGTCACTTACATCCAGAATTATTTTACATGAATCCTAACTTGTGCTGGTTTATAAAGTAAGACAGCACACAGATTTCCAAGTAATGAGCAACCTCTTGTCTCCAGTAGAGCTGGCTTCTTTTGTCTCGTACAAATTTCTAAATATGACTGCCGAGACTTTTTTTAAATGCCATTTTGGGTTACTGTGTAGGGATCTGACACATAAATTACTACTTTTTTGTTCTCTGGAAAGGCTGTTAATACCACTAGATGTGGTAAAAGGCAGCAGAGTTCAAGCCTTACTAAAGGCAGCAAAACCCATGTCTAACTGGCTAAATCACAGTCCTGTTGCCCAGAAGAGCTTGGATAAAGGTCAGTTAATAAATAGCCACAGCGTTTTATTAAAGCAACTGTGCATAGGCCACTTGATGCAATATTATTCAAAATGATGTAGTTGTGATATCAAATTCTTTATTATTTACTATTAATTTGAAGGCCATGCAGTAAATACAAACAATGCTGATCACAAACAAGTTTTATTTCAGTTCATAAGGTCACAGTAATCTTACAAAATGTATTTTAGAATTATTACACAAACCTAAAGGCCATCACCAACAATAGGATAACAAATCAGTTCTGCAAGTGGTGGGGGGAAATAAAATCCATGAGAACGAAGGTTCAAGTGTTTTTATTTTCCACGCATCCTCCTCTTTCACACTGCCCCCTTCCACACCTATATTCCTCAGAGGAAAGAGATGATCCATTGTACCAAACAGCACCCTGCACAACTGCTATGTGAAAAAAGAAAAATGTAAGTGCTGTGCAAGACATGAAAGAAGTAACCAGTGCAGGGTAGAGATCATTAGCGGATGATCCAGTGGTCTCCAGCTGAGAGTGGAATCTCAAGAGTCAACATCAAAGACGAGGGTATGGGAGAGGAAAATAATTTAGAGTTCAGAGAGAAAAAAGCTCCGATTCATTGGACAAGACTGAGCCCATACTAGCATAGGTGGCTGCTCTCCAGAGTTACTTATTAGGGAAGCTTTGAATATATTAAAGTGCAACTTCGCAAGCGGCTTCATTTAGTCAGCTGTATGCTGAGTTAGTTCACCCATAATTTACCTTAAGTGAATCTGAAACAGGAGAAAATAGCTCCATTAAGCATTTCTTTACCACAGTGTTGGAATAGGACTGGATTAGGATGTTCTGAATTGCCCTAAATGTATCAGTACTTAATATCATTCCTATTTAATGAAACACATTAATTATTCTTTCAAAATGTTTCTATAATGAGAGCTTCTTTAACTTAAGACAACCAAGTAGATCATCCGTCATCTTTCCACAAAAACAAGTTAAAACGGGTTGTTTTTTAAGACAAGGTTTTCTGTTTCAGTTGAATACTAAAATAGTCCGAGATGGATTCTTCAAGGACAGGATTAGATGAGCATAAAGATCTGAATGTTCACACGCCCTGAAGGTTTAAAAGTACAAAAATTCTGCCTTCTTGCTCTCAAGTCATTGCTGGAGCAGGATGTTATGGTGGGTAAACCAGATGTTAAGCAATATTTGCTCCAAAGTTTCTAAATTAATGTGAATTGAATCCATTGATCTTGTGATGGAAACAATATCCACCAGGTTTCGTTCAATTAGCTTTGATGCTCACTTGAATCCACCAGACACTTAAAATGAAATGTTGAAAGTATGCTACCGTACTTTAATAACAGCTTAGCTCCAAGTCAACCCAAAAATACTTAGAATGAATTTACTGTAGTTGTTTTTCTGACTGATGGTACGGTGAAGTTAGCTTAACTCCAGTCTCCACAAAGTGACTCATAGCCTCAGCAGTTTTGTGCACTTAGTATCCATTATTCATCCTGGAACTACAAGAGTGGATCAGCCATGTGAAGCTGAAGACAAACCCCAATGCGCATTTTTGACAGCAGCGCCTGTGTTTTTGCTCCCAGCTTCAGAATAGATGAAACTGTGATGTGATGAGATTTCTGAACAATTATTCATCCCCATAAAGAAAGATGAGAATGTTTGGGGATGAGTTCCTAATTCCAATATATATGGTTAATTTCGAATAGCACCCCACAGTAAGTTAGTAAAATACTGTTAGAGCGCTTTAAAACTGGCTTTAAAGCTCAAAATACAACTCAATCCTTGTTTCTTTCTAGAATGTGCTACTTTTTTTACACTTTGATTATAATTTCTGGCTGAATAATTCATGATGATCCAAGCTGGAGGATCAAAGAGCTGCAAATGCATTTACTTTAGTACTACTTTTGGATCGTATGTTGCTTTCTCAACTTTTTTTGCAAACATTAAATGCATACATCAAAGTCGTGCTGATATGCAGAAACTGTTGGCCTCTGGAAACCATCTGGAAACGAATCTTGCCAAGCCATCTATCACATAATGTTGGCAGTCAGCACATTACCATTCCCTCATCTAAAATATGATGCAAGATAACATACTCTTAGAAAAATAAAGACTTTATATTAAGCAATATGTGTGCTATGAAGAAGGGGAGTTTCCAATGTTTAGCAGTGAAAGCATGAAAAACAGACCCATATAACCTTGGGCATACACTGTAAGACTGAATGTAGAGAATTCCTTTTATTAAACTACAGAAATATGGCAGAGGATCAAAAGAGAGCAGCACATCAGAGATATTTACTAACAAAGACAGAAATCCTGTCAGGCAAAACAAGGAAAGGTTGAGCTCTTCTCTGTTACGGAATACAGCTTTGATGCAAGCAGAACAGTATTGGAAAGGCTTCTTGTTTGTCATCAAAAACACAGCTAGACAAAACTGTTGGTGTACAATTTATTTATTTTCCAAATTTGACAATCTGTATTTTGTGCAACTCAAATATTTCCAAATGGCTAAATCCATATCTGTTGTAACTGAGTGTAAAAGAAATGATGCCTTTATTTCAGCCAGCAACAGGTGGGAGAGGGGTAGGGCTGTATCACTCTATTCTCCATACAAACAGAAGAAACTTTGCTCAATTATGCATGTTCTCTGGCATCACATTAAAAACACTTTCAATTGTAACTGTAGGGCAAAGTAGATTTTGACTGTAGCCAGTCAATGTCTAATGCAAGTTAACAATATTAAGAGTAATATTCTTCTAAAGCTTCTGGAAACCAAAACATTCCAATGAATTGATGTTATCACAGTATGCTTCATTTATTATTCACTTGGCACAAAACATAACATCAGAATGTCGTTAATATGTACTTTGCAAATGAAAGAAGAGTTATGCGCCAGTGGGATGGAAATGAATTATTCACAAGAGCCCTTATGAGGGTTAGATTATGCACATATCAAGAAAACACTGTTTTGGTAGCACATACGTGAAGCACAAAGTCATGGATTGTCTGAAAAGCTGACAAATTACCATATGAATGTGCAGACATTCTTTCGTGAGCAGACAGTTGGTTGAACATTGAAGATCCTTTAGAGTTACAGAGCAGAGAAGAGCAAAACTGGCTGCTGCTCAACCACACAAATAGGGACAAACAGAAGGTCAGCTCTCTGAACAGGCATGTCACACAGATGGGTTCATGTTACCACCTTTAGGACACATCCCTGAACACTGAGGTCATTCTGCTTGGGGGGGTCTATCTCACTTTTCCACTTTCAAATGCGGACTGCTTTTGTTCAACCTTGCATGAATTCAGAAACCACAATTTTGTATTATTATTTCTTGTGTAACCAGAAACGCCCTACAATTTGAATTGGTAAAATGTAAAACGCATAGATGCACATAAAGCAAAAGGCCGATTTAACCTTCTGTTTTTTTAACCAAATGTTCAGTTTTCATAGTCTAGCCAAATAACCAAATATTAGTAGGACCATATTAACTTGACAAAATCTCCCACCAGGGTAGAAGTCTTTGAAATATGCGAGTTATTCACGGAAAACAACATTGATTTAGCTTTAAATGCACTGTTTAGGGTACCTGTGTCTGTATCACCTGAACGTAGTTTGAAACATATCGATATTTCAGAATAGAACAGAGTAAAAAATAGTATAATCTGTAAAACTAACTATTAGTCCCAAGATTATTAACATAGGTAAAATGAAAATAAAAGGGGACTTAATATTGAGCCTTGGGGGACTCTTTTTAAAATTCTCTAAAAAGCTGAAGTGCATCCAAAGGGAAAACTTGAATTCTTGCCTCTTCATTAGAAGCAACGTCCCTGAATATACAACATTTCACTGAACAAATCAACATTCAGCATATTGCTGCTTCGTCACCAATGCACCAATAATGTACTTTATTAGAAATGTATCTTCATTTATAATAAAAATCTGGGAATAGTAGAGAATTTGTACAGGATGATGATTACCGTCTCAGGGGCTCCACTCTTTAAAAAGCCAGTACATAAAATATATTACAGATCATACTATTATAAAACTTGTGAACAGATTATTTCCCCAAAACAATAAGGAAATATCTGATGTGTCACCTCTGTTAAGCTTTGAGTGTTTAAGTTGAATAGTACTACCGACAGAAGAGGCACTGCTGCAACAACCAGGTCTATTCACTTTTCAAGTATTCCTGCAACTAAAACAGCATTCTTGACACAATTCTGGAGGAGTGAAACTGCATTCTGCAGCAGATTTAAAACACTACCCTGAATTTGTGGGTCATGCTTGTGTTGGCTCACCATAAATGCAAGCTGCTGAGAGAGAAACTGCCCCCCAGCAAAGAGTGAGGTTGTCTTCAGTGCAAAAGCTGTTTTTCTCTTAGCAGACTGAACTGCATGGCAGTAACAGGAAATGCATTTAAACTGGTCCTAAACAGACTTGGAATGAACAAATATCATTATTAGACTGCATTTTCTCACAACATGATGTGGAGCACAACTCTGTCATCTACAGAAAGAAAAAAAAAATGAGAAGAGGATACCGCAAACAGCGGATTGTAGCTGTGACGCTGCAACAATGCATGACACCATAAGGTCACTGGAGTAAAGCAACAGCACCGGTGACAGACCACCTTCCACATGACTCACCTGTATTTACGCATTTTCAATACGGGCACCACCGGGTTAACAGTAAAGCAACAAGAAACGCGCTAAAAAGCCAAATAGTAAAGATCAAGCCAAGATTTTCCCGCAATAGATCATGAGAGGTAGAAGATGTTTTGGGGACCTGAACGGAATTAATGCTGCCTGTCCTGCATCTCTAGCAAACGCTCTCCAATCATGCAGCAGAATTGAAATTCGTATGTCTGGACATGCATGCGTTAAACCTGACGTGTCTCGCCATTCGGGCACATGCCCGCTGTTGCCCCCCAAAACAACCGACGGTGACTGGATCGGCCTCATTGGACGCCAAACGCTGCGCACCCCGAGGGTAAAAGGCGCATCCTGTCGGCTTGCCCACTGGACCGCACCGCATCGCACTTCAGTGCGCCAGCGTCTCGCCTCCAGCAAACTTGTATGACTGAGTGACGCGCTCATGCGTGCACGCGGCGATGGGACCACGAAGACGCATGATAGGACTGTCACCGAGCTTCTATTTTCCTGCCTCTCATTAATAAAGAACAACATACTTCACTGTCCCGCACACATGTTAACGTACCTGTCTTCACCTCCTCTGGGACATGGCTGCCTTTTTCCAGACGCTGAAATATCCATTCTCCCTCATGCCGGTTTGATCTGCGGGTCTGAACGCCGCCGCCGCAGCCGCTCCTCCAAGGTCTGTGTGCGTCCACGGACCATGCGTGTTGTTTCCACATCATTGAGAGGGGCGGAGCCCACGACCCTTGGAGACGGCGCGCAACTGGATCACGACAATGCCACTTACTTACTCTTTGAGCCAATCAGATGCCAGTCCATGCAAATCACTTACCGCTGTTTGCATCCTCTTAGGTGTGGGTATAATGTTTTTCAAGATGAAAGTGCAACATTTCTGCTTTTGGAAATTCTGAAAAAAAAAAAAAAAAAAAAAAAAGGTTGATTCAAATTTATATTAGTGCCGGGTCCATGCGTCCTTTCAGTGTCTAATTTTATAAATGCAACAGGAAATTTGACACTGAACATAACAAAAGGGAGGGAAAATGCTGATTCACCACAACCCCATATTACTGGCCGCCTATGCAGATCACGTAGATCACAATTTCAAATATAATAATGCTCAAGTTCATCTCCATAAATCTTAATATTACCAGAGATTAAAATGACGTCAGTAATTCAATTTAAAAAGCACAACTTATACAGATGTTTTCCACAAAGTGATTTATTTTATGTTGATTTCTGTGAAAATTTTGTTCAGTAAATTTAAGGTTAGGTAGGAAAAGTGGTAAAAAGGCTGCACATGCAATATTGATATCCATGTTGAGAGGATTATGAAATAATGTCCTGAAGAACTGACTACAATACATCCTTTGGGAATGCCTGCAAAAACTTTTCTTAATGTGTTTAGTTTCACAGTATTTTTAAGGCAGATATTCAACTGCATGTGCACTGTTTTTCTAAAACACTTTTTCTTTCTGCTCAACTTCCCTTTAATATGTAATATCATACAGCCCTCTATGAAAGGATAACTTTCATAATTAGGTCTACTTAAAAGTGTTAAAGTTACCAGTCTTCCTCATGCTTGTGATAACTTCTGTGATACAGTTTTCTCTTGTTTGAACTCTACCAGCAGAGTTCACATACGTTTCTGTATGTAATGAGAATGAATTATTTTTGCAGTTATATACTTATTAATATATAATTGCAATTATTTTTGTAAAATACTGCGTGCATATGTAGGTAAAACAAAAAAAAACCAACTCTTTACCCATTTTCAGAACGGACCAGTTTAATAAAAAAAAAAAAAAAAGGTAAATAGAATTAGAACTGTAAACACACACACACACACAAAAAAAACATTAGCAAATGGTGGACATTCTTTATTCATAGTCCATATTTTTTACAAGTTGTGACCTCAAAGCGTCTCAGAGGTTTCAAAAAGTATTTGGGTTTATTCCACCCTCTACTGGCCGGAAATTAAAGCTTCAATTTATTATTATAATTATTATTATACAATGAAATATATCAGTTTCTAAAAAAAACGGATAGGACATTTTTTCTTCAGCAGAGAAAACCTGACTGTTCAAAACATGTATGTCTAAGTCCTGCTAACAGAGTTGAGCATATATAAACTGAAATATACAAAAAGTTGAATATATACACACATGTTCAGTTTATACAGCAAAAACCTAAAACCAAGCAAACAAGAAACATCTCTGGTAAAGTTACAGAAGCAGCTTAGGGACGCAGTGTTTTATTTTAGCGTTGGAAACGGAGAAAGGGGACAAGTCTGAACAGGGGCAATAGCTCCCCCTGGTGCTCAAGAGTTGTTTTACAGACGCTGCTTTAGTTGAATCAAGCTATTCTCTACCACCTCCCTCTCTGAAATGGTGGGCGTCCAAATCCTGGTCTAACCGCTCGGAAATGCCCTCTTCCCCCATCGTTCATGATCTCTGGTCCCATTGATGGATGTTGTTGGAAAGGAGGGCCCCGAGGAGGGAAGGGCATGGGCATTCTGAATCTATCTGACGGAAACATCGGCCCTCCTGGCATCATTTGCGAGGGCATGCGGTGCATGTTTTGTGGACCAGGAAAGGGAGGCATATGAGGGTTTGGCATGCCAAGGGGAGACTGCAGAGGTGGCATTCCTGGTCTGGGGGGACCCTGCATTCCCGGTCTGGGGGGACCCTGCATTCCCGGTCTGGCGGGACCCGGTATTCCCAGTCTGGGCGGACCCTGTATTCCCGGTCTGGGAGGGCACTGCATTCCCGGTGTGAGGGGACCCTGCATTCCTGGTCTGGGGGGACCATGCATGACTGCAGGGTTTGGCAGCATCATAACCTGTCCTGTTGGAGAACCCAGCTGGTTGTCAGCACCAATAGCTGAGGAGGGATCTTTGCCTCCAGTAGGACCTGCAGTGGACTCCACTGGAGCTTCAAAATTTCCTGTGGTAAAAAAAGGAAACTTTTTTACCACATAAGAACTATCTTATGTGGAAACAATGCAGAAAGAACAAATGTGGACAAGAGTTTTCCAGAATAGTAGCATTTGTAGCTCACCAATGCACCCAGGGGTAACAAAATGCTTAAACTTAAACAATAGTGGATATATGAAAAATATTCTCTCTGTATAACTTGCCTCCTACTTGATGTGCGGCGTCAAACTCTGTGTGTAAGAAAGGAGCTCCTCTAGGCGGTAACGACGTTGGAGAAAGCATGATGGGGGCCGGAAAAGCAGGCGGACTTCCAATCGGTTCACACTGCGGAACTGTTGGCATCTGGAAAACAAATCAAACATAATGCCGTCTTATCAAAATTACTGTTAATTAGAGTTAGTGTGAACTACACTTAAATGTTGAACAAACACCTGTTGATTCAAAAGCATGATGTAAATTCGTCTCAGGGAAACGGTATGAAAACTGTTCTCGTAAAGTTTTAGTTGGAGAAAAAAGTAGGGAGTTATGGTTGAAGTAACCATTGAACCAGGTAAAATTACTAATGAGTTGGATATGTAGCAAAACTTAAGATAAAACACTAGTAAAAATTTATTTTATAGTTGGAACCATGTTTTACTCAGATGTAAAAATTCCTTTTACAGTACAATGACTTATCAGTTCCCGATATCCAAGTCCTGTATATGCCAAGGCTTAAAAAATGTAACATTGCAAAACGGCAAAATCTTTCCATCATAGACTTTTTTTTGGAGTTCCTTTAATGAGATTTCAGATCTAATTCCAGTGCTGCCCCTCCTCCATCTTTCTGCACGCTGATAGTCAAAGTAATTCACTTTTCTCTCGCTTCAAAGAAAAATACATTTGGGTGTTTCAAACATTTTCAGTCTCACAACACCATCATAGAACCCATCAACAGCAGGAGCAAGTTAACTCATAAAAATGTGAGTACCAGAAAAATATAAACACAAACATATAATTTGACTTTATTTTTGAAGGAAGATACTCTAATGAACAAAGTACATATTGAGCCCTAAAGTGTTATTGCAAATGATTTCTTCTGTGGTTTAAGTGTCATCAGAAACTAGAACAAATAAGAAATAATAAAAACATTTTTGACAGGCAACGTCTTGCCTTAATGAATGTATCCTTTGGGGTTTTTTTGGGGTTTTTTTGCCAACCGTGAAGTGTTGATTGGTGTTTGATCTCATACTTTTGAAGATACATAAATTATCAATATCCTCTGGCAATGGGAAACAATTTTGTTTCCATACACATTCTTGTCATATAATGAACAGGACTAGTTCCTAAGTGTTAGACAGTAATACCACATTACAAGTCAAATTAATTGAAGATGTAGCACAGCAATTCTTTACTCCTCATCTGACAGAAACATGGGTTGATACATAACAGTTAGATAATGCAGATGGCATCATGTCTAGTTAACTTGACCTAATATAGAAATAATACAATCTTAAATTTATGTCAGTTTTCTTATTCACCACTGTCCACACCACAGATGACAAAGACAGGAGGAGATGACCTGAGAAGCCTTGCCAATACATTCTAAGTTTATTCGTAAATCGTCTTAAAATACTAACTTCTAGTTGTAAATATGGATCACATGTACCATTTTACTAATATTAATAAATCATAAAAATAAGAAAGGAAGTGTCTTATAATACAGTACAGACCAAAAGTTTGGACACCTTCTCATTCAATGAGTTTCCTTTATTGACATTGTAGATTCACACTGAAGGTATCAAAACTATGAATTAACACATGTGGAAATATGTACTAAACAAAAAAGTGTAAAACAACTGAAAATACGCCTTATATTCTAGTTTCTTCAAAGTAGCAACCTTTTGCTGTGATTACTACTTTGCACACACTCTGTATTCTCTTGATGAGCTTCAGGAGGTAGTCACCTGAAATGGTTTTCACTTCACAGGTGTGCCCTGTCAGGTTTTTCTACAATCTAATCTACAATTTTTATAGTCATGAAAATAAAGAAAACCATTTGAATGAGAAGGGTGTGTCCAAACTTTTGGTCTACACTGTATGTTATAATTATTTCACTTTCAAATTGAGATTTGTTTGTTATAGTTACATGAAGTAGTAATAAATTCATGTTAAGACCTGGTAAGTTCATAAGTTCATCTACATAGTTAAGCAAAAGAAAAAAAAATCAAAATATGAAAAAAGCTACAAGAGCACAGAACCGAGAAATTCAAAATGTATAATTACTGAAAACAACATTTAAGAATATTATATATATATATATATAATTTATATAGCATATTTCATTAAAAAACATATCTAAGATAAAATAACCCCCTTCAAGTAAGTATTCAGCAGACTCTGTGCAATTACAGCACATAATCTGTCAGGTTATGTGGGGATCGATTGTGAACACCCATTTCAAATTCTGCCAAAAATTCTGTATGGGATTGATGTCTGCGCTTTGACTGGGCCACTCCACAACATCCACCTAGTTGTCTTCAAACCATTTTTGTGTAGCTTTAGCAGGACGCTTCGGTCATTGTCTTGCTGGAAAACAAATGTTCTCTGAAGCCACAGTTCTCTTACAGATGAAAACAAATTGTCCTCCGGCCTGATCTATACAAGGGCCATGTTTGTTCCATTTCTAGAAGATGGATTTAACTGAACTCCAGGGGATGTTCAGTACCGTAGAGATTTTTTGTATCCATCCCCTGACTTATACTTCCCAATAACCTTTTCTCTGATTTACTTGGAGTACTCTTTGTCTTCATGTTGTAGTGGCAGCCAAGAACACCGATTAATCAGTGAAAGGACCTTTGAAAAACAGATGTCTTTTTGAGACTCACTCACTGAACTCAAGAGATCTCCATTCCAGTCATTGTGAGACTATAAGCTACTATAAGCAACAACTCACTGGACGTCTGATGAATTAGGTCAGTCCCTTTAAAGAGGTGAATATTTATGTACTCATTTTTTTCATTTTAAATATTTTCATCAATATTTTGTAGAAATCAATTTTCACTTTGCCATTAAATGTTTTTATTTTTTTGTAATTTTTTCATATAAAAAGTCAAATTCTGTTAAAGCAATAACAAAGAATTAAATATCCAAGGAGGTGAATACTTTTTTATAAGGACTGAACATTGTTTTGCCAAATTATTCACCCTAAGGGCTTTTAATCTAACATTAAAATTATACACTTCAGTATATTTTATCTGTTTATCGGTTGTTGTTGATTGCCCTGCATTGAACTGAATCTGACTTCCCATCAACTCTGATAGTGGTCCTGAAAGGTTCTCCCACCTGAGCTGTGGATCTCTGCAGCTCCTCCAGAGTTGCCATGGGCCTCATGGCTCCTTCTATGGTTAATCCTTTCCTTGATCAACCTGTCAGTTTGGGTGGATGGCGATTCATATCTCGATAGGTTTGCAGTTGTGTCATATTTCTTTCTATCTTCATACGACACATTGAACAATGTTCTGTGAGATGCTTAAAGATTTGAATATCGCTTTAGGACCTAATCCCTGACCTGTTTAATGTGTTCTTTGTTCTTCATATTTATACTGAGTTAAGATCAAATTCAGGTAGATTTTTTATCAAATAGATTACTGAAGGTGACTGGTTACACTGGATTTTGTTTAGAGGTTGCACAATTACTGTAGATTCCGTTTACATTTGCAAGGATTTTGTAGTAGAAAAATATGACAAGATCAATATATTTAAACTTTTTTCCACATATGTGATGTATTCTGTACAATTACACTGAAACACAAAATCTAGAGGTAAAATTACCTATTTGCACACCCTAAAAGTAATCCTTGAACTTTGTTGGACTTTTAAATTTAGTTTCAGTATTCTGCTTTCTTCATTAGATGCCTCCCATCAATTAAAATGAATCTGGCTAACCTGATATAAAGCTTAGTTGTTCCAGTAGGATTTTTTTTATTATTTGCTCACTATAGTGAATTTCAATAACTAGAAGCATACAGTATGCATTTCAGAATTCAAATTTTTATTTTTTATCAGATTCAAATCTATCCAAAGCGTCTTTTTTGCCTGCAGGCTAAATTGCATGAAAGAAATATGTTAAGAAAAATCTGTTAATTTAGAATTTTAAGGCCACACCTAGAACAGATTACTGTTTAT
The DNA here is from genome assembly GCA_903066815.1 of Brachyrhaphis roseni. Taxonomy (NCBI): domain Eukaryota; kingdom Metazoa; phylum Chordata; class Actinopteri; order Cyprinodontiformes; family Poeciliidae; genus Brachyrhaphis; species Brachyrhaphis roseni. Next base: position 65,534 of record CAEFZY010049835.1, read on the forward strand.
TTTTATTTTTTTTTATTGTTTGCTTGCTTGACATGATGGGAAAGTCAAAGGAATCTTGTCAAGATATGCTCAATCTAAATAAATGTCCCACTTTCATAACGCTCAAGGAGACAGGTTCTGTGCCCCAGAGAAGACTGTGTTTTGGTGAGAAATGTACAAATAAACTCCAGAAATGCCAAAGGCCTTGTGAAGATGCTGGCTGAAGCAGGTAAGACAGTGTCATTATCTGGAGTGAAACATATCCTGTTCTGACATGGGCTGAAATGCCACTCACCAAGAAGAAACGTATTAATCCAAAAGAAATCTAAAAATGCCAGACTGCAAACCTTCGGTATACAGAATAAACCAAAAAAAAAAAAAGCTGCTAATCCAGCATAACTATGTACACAATACCATGAACAATTTCCAAACATTTTGTAGAGAAGGCTGAAGGAAATATCAATTAACTGATTTCTTTTTAACGTAAATTGTGACAATTTCTGCCAATGCTTATAGGCAGTTACTGTGGAAAGTTAGTGATGCCAAAATTTTGTGTTTAGTTTGGACCCAGTGTCCTATCCTCAAGGATGCTGAACATACCATGATGACTTTACTTAAGTAATAATGCAAGTTCTTTGCATTATTATTTAAACCATTTTGATATAAAGGTTTCTATATCAAAAGGGAAAGAAACTGCATTCATTATTTCACATACTCCAGTCTTATACCATCGGAATAATTACTATTATTTTGAAAATTATGCATCTGAGGGCTGATCGTATTTTGGCTGGGTGTGGTTGATGTGTTATTTTTAATGAGGGAACAAAATACTAATACATTTCACTTCATTTGTATTCTGAGGTTCCACTGTAAATCATCACTAAGCAAATCAATAACATGCATTGTTACCCTGAACAAGGTTCAGGCCAGCCAGAGCATTGTGTACTAGAAGTTTATAGATATGTACTTGGGCTGCTGATAATATATTCCATTAATATACCAGGAATACTTTTCTCACCAGTTTCAATCCATTAAAACAATGACTGCTTCTGCCTGGCAATGCATAGCAAAATATCAGTGTCTTAAAACATCACCAAAAAACTACATTACACCAATAATACATTATGTCAATAATAGCATCTGAAATTACAACTAAATCTACCTTATATCAGACCTAATCTGACTAGGATTTATTTAGATTAGACATTGGACAATGCTTTTTGCATAGTAGTGTTTACAGACACTGATCTGCATAACAATTTAGAGTACACAACACTTTTTAAGAAGTGGGGTATTGAACTTAAAATACTCCAAATACAGTTTACAATGTAATTATTGTAAACTGCATTTACAATACTACATCTGGTTTGTAAAAATTGTGTACATCATACATAATTCTAAGATTATTTAGGCATATGGAGCAAATGGAGTTTATACAGCAGTGAAAATCAAATTGAATAGGTTAAAATTCCTATTTCCTTGTCTGAATTTAACTGTAAGATACAAATAGCCAATGTCAATGTTCAAATTCAAAAACATAGCCTCACAAAACAGTGCATGCACAATTTCTAATGAAATCAAATAGAAATATTTCCCAATTTATAGCAAGAGGGAAGAGTTTTTTTTTTTTTTTTTACCATGCGAAGCTAATCACTTGAGATTTTCTGTATTTGAACTAATAAATGGAGAGAAGAAATGATAACAGAGAAACATTTAAAAGGTTCTGCTCTTACCCTGTTTATGTGTACTCCGTCAGCAGAAAAAAGGAACAATAGCTGCATTTTCCCCGCTGCTTAATTCCTCAAAGCAAACCTCAGCAGGCAGACAGCCAGGCATTCAAACTTTCAGCAGGAGTCTGTTCCTGATAGACTTTAACACTGCATTTAGTTGGCTACTTCAACAACATACAGAATTAACATCTTTTATTATGAGATGATGATAAGAAACTTCAGGTAATGAGCCATAATTCACCTTTTAAAAAATATCTAAGAAACATAACATTTTTCCTCCTACTCACCTTTGTAAGGTCAAGTTGTCCATGATTCTAGTTCATAGATGTTCAGCTTTTTGTTACTGAAAGTAATCCTCTTCTTGAAAAGATAAGTTATTTAAAATGCCTGACAGCATATCTGCAAAGATTTTTCATTTCATTCAACGTAACTGAATTTCCATTTTACTGTAAGCACTATTTAGGTTCATGAACAGTTCTTTTGGACGTATTCTACTGGGCTCAGACTAGTTATCACAATAAAAATACACATTCAGGGATTTTAATGAACAAAAATGTCTTTCCATTCCCCTCTTTGTGGAAAGAAAACCAGGCCAGTTTGTCAGGCTTTTTCCTTTTTGCTGAAACTAAATGTTAAGGAATATTTTTAAAATCAGACTTTTAGCACTTTTGGTAGCAATCTTTCTATATGCTCAAATCTGATGTTAATCATACAACTAAATGCAATCCATATATACATTTACAAATAGCAAGTGCGCTTAAAAGTTTTTCCATGTATTCAGAAATCTAGTCTTAAAAACAGGTTTACCTCTTAAAGCTTTCCACATTTTGTCATGTTATGTGTCCATAACTTCAATGTATTTCATTACAATTTGTGATAAACCAACACAAACTATTGCATAATTGTGATATGAAAGGAAAATAATCTATGGTTTTTACAATTTCCAATACATTTTTAAAATGTGGTGTGCAAATGTATTCTGCCTGAGTCAATGAATTGTGGAACAACCTTTGAAAGAGTACCAATATAGGCTTTGCTGCCAATTTTTGTCCAGCTTTCCGCTTCCTCTGGAAGAAAAACATCTCCACGGCATGATGCTGCCATCACCATGTTTCATGGTGACTTTAATGTGAAGCATTCATTTTTATCCACACACTCCTTCCCATTTGTAGGAAACTGTAAATGGGGCTTCTTATAGCTTTCTTTCAAAATGGCACTTTTGGCATCCTTATAGTAAGGCCAGATTGGAAAAGTGCACAGCTGACAGCTGTCCTCTTTTGCTTTAAACTGCTCTACAACTTGATCTGTGACCTATTTTATTCCTTGGTTCTCATGAGGTCATCACTGTGTCCTTGTTTTTTAACACTTCAACAATATTGAAAAGTTTAAGAGGCAAGAATGTCTTTAAAACATAGCTTCAATGTGCAGTTTCAAGGAACGGTGCACTGTGCTGAAAGAAGGGAGCGCAAACCTGGCTTCAAATTCCTAGAATTTCACAAATTCTAAAATTATATCCTCATGCTAAATATAGTTTCACTAGCAAATTTCAGCTGGATGGTCAAGAACTAAATCTCTTATATTTCTGACTACTAAGCTATTCTCCAGCACTTCAGGATATTATTGTGTTGCCTAATGTAGACTCATCACAACAGACGTTTAAGAAAGTCAGTGCCACAAACCAGATAGAATAAGCACAGGCAAGCATTACAGCCAAACTGATCCAAGAAGCAAATTCTATACATTTGTAAAGTTTTACAGGATTGTTTGTATCACATGAAGGTTAGCAGTGGTCAGTAAGATATCCATAAGACCCAGGAAATTGTTTGCAACAGAAAATTACTGGAAAAGACTGTTTTAATGCAAGTACTGCTGAAAGTAGGGAAGTGTTGTTTATCACACAACAAAAAAGAACCAATTAGTAAGTACACTCTAAAGGAGGTAACAACCTGATTTATCCCAGGTTGTATTCAAAAGAGAAAATCATATTGTTTTCACTTGAGCATGCATAGACTGATTCAATAACAAGCAGAGTTCTCAGTATATGTCCAAATGTAGGACAGCATGAGGACACACTCAGACCAAGTTAGCTTGGGGTCCTTACAGATGAAGCCACATTCCTTTGGAAGTGTGTCCAGATCCACATCGAGGAGCAACCGACTCACCTGATGTGATTCCAAAAAAAAGCCCCTTTTCTCTGTTGTTGTCCAGAAAGAAAGAAAAAAATATATCTATATATGACGCAGAGTCCACAGACAGATCTGGATTCTCAATCCAGCTGGTCCTGCAAACTATTTTAAATCCTGGAGCCAAAAGCCTAGAGGCAAGGCTTGCATATTTATGCTTGTGAAAACAGGTATTTAAACTAGAAAATACTTAAATCAAATCTAAATCTGGTATAAGTCAGTAATGTGTTTTTGCACGTGTTGCTTACATTTCCCATGTATTTCAATCGGTGTACTGCTCTGAGCAGAGCATTCGTTATAATGAGTAAAGCATTTTGAATGGAATTCCCCCATAGGATTTCAACCCGATTAGTGAGTCCAGAAGGAAAACTGCTATAGGCTCAAAAACCTCAGTTTTGTCATAAAGAAGAGTCACACATTGAACTCCACAACAGCACAAGTCTAAAAACCTCAAATTACTCTTAATTCTCTCTCCTTTCAGACATATTGCCAAACAAATCCAATTGATATACTTGCCCCAACACAGCTTTGAAAACAATAAACAATCAGACAGTAATATGAGCTAGTAGCTTCCAAAGAAAAACAAAAACACTTGATTAGATATGATATGGAGGAGTACTGATTTTTAAATTTGCTTCTAAAAAATGTGTACAACCCAAGAAAATGACTTAGATGGTTCAAATATGCTCCAAAGCCCATCATCTTAGGGGAGTGTAGTTTTTTTTTCATTTTTCTCTAAAGATCTAAAGAATTTATGTTTAATTGTAAAGACAGAGTGTCAAGATGTTAACTTGTCCCAATTAGAAATCAAAACCATGAAACAAGTTCATGGAAATCTTTCCAAATGAAAAGGATGACTCTGCATGAACAGTTTTCCTCGTTTTTTCCCTCCAAGCTAAGATATATCTACCAGAAAAAAATCTTCAGAAGACGTATCTCAGAAGGATTAATCCTTATGTGCGTGTTCAGTGTGTTTGAAGCTCCAGATTAGAGAATTAATTAAATACTAATTATGTTGCTTCCTCAGAGGATTTTCATAGGTTTTTCAAAGCTTCTTTACATTTTGTACATGCTCATATGGCTTGTTCATCTCCCCCCTCCCAAAAAACAAGTTTTATGTGGAATTAAAAAGTCCTAAACTTAGACCTTTACAGTATTGCTACCTGTTGGACTGAATTAATTTTATTTTAGCAGATCATTTGGTGCAATGAGGGATTTAAATAGTCATGGTTGTTGCACAGAGATTAAGATTAAAACTTCCAGGTGATTCTGGTGTTTTAAATGCGCAATGACAAAATGTTAGATAAATTCCTGCTTTAAAGGGGCAGTATTATGAAAAATTGACTTTTTTGAGTTTCACATCATGTTATTCCCTCATCAAAAACATACCTGGAGTGCTGCTTTGATTCTTTCATGTATGCTTGAGAAATCCTTTAACCTGTTGCAACCATTCAGCTGTGCAAAACTCCTGGGTGAACCTAGCGCTGCCTTCGAGACGCAGCTCCTCCTCTGAGCTGCAGTAACCAGGCTTCCGCCTCACAGACCAGCCAGCCTGTCCCACAACTCCCCCACTCAGATCCTTCAGACTAGTCAGCAACAATTAGCAAACACCAGGAGGTAGCGCACATCTGCTGAGCTTATTATATTAGCTTTGCTGGTAAAATGTTGTTAAAGGATTAATAGAGGATTAAAAATTGTGACTTTGTGAAGGCAGAGTGTTGGAAAGAGCGCAACTTTCTTAAAGCAACAGAAGCCCAATTTCAAGGAGTTAAATTACAAAGTAGAACTGCTTTTACTGTATGTCATATTTGCTAAACATAGCATTTCTAAAAAACTGCCTGGAAAACACATAATACTGCCCCTTTGATAGCTTGTCTGTGACACCGAACAGATTAATTTGTGTATTTAGTCCTTTTTCATGCCAGCTTCCGTTCTGACTCCTCAATGTGATTGGTCCTGTATTACAACTCCAGGTTTTGTATAAATGCATACATATCCAGTTAGTAACCCTGGGTAACTTACCGAGTTGACGACCAATTTCGCAGTACTGCTTAAGCACATTCTTTGAGAGTTACCTGATCTCTCAGAGGTAATAATATGTTAAATCTATTAAAGGATGCTGCCGCTTTATTAATGAGTCATTATCACGGCTCCCAAAAATGACCGGTACAACACACTTTTGCAGTCATATTTGGAGCTCGGCCCTTATTTTGGGAGGGTCAAGTTTTAAAACTGGGACCTTGTTGCCGAGAAGTAACAGCCCTAACTCTTGTCTACATGCACCACATCATGTTATTCCCGCCCAGCTCCATGCTCAATCTAAATAAAAACGTAGTTAACTGTAATTCTGAAAATTTGGATTTTGCACTACTTGTTCATTGTTGATTATTTTGAAATCACAAACAGATTGAAACTTTATTAGTCAAGTATTAAATTAAGGTGGAGTTAAACTTTTACTTTTGTTTATGAAAAAAAAAATTTTGGGCTCTTAATACATGTTAGAGCCACACTAAGAAAATAAAAAAAAATGAACTTACAAGAATAAAGTAATAAAATTAGGAGACCAAAGCCATATGAGAATAAAGTTGTAGTGTTACAAGAATAAAGTCATAAAAGTGACTATTCTCTAAATATTGCGTTACCCTCATACTGCGGCTTTATTCTGGTAAGCTATTATTCTCATGTTATAATTTTTATATGATTTTATTCTCATAATGCTATGCCCATTTTCAAATTTATTCTCATTATGACTTTATTCTCATCCCACTTTATTTTTATAATTTTATTTTCTTGTTTCTTTTTCCATAGTATGGCCCTAATACGCAGTCATAATTATGATACATGATAAAAATATGTTTAAAGATATCTCTAAAATCACCTGACCAGGCACCCACTAACAACCAGAAGGCTAGGCAACACATTTGTGAGCTTACCTGGTTTTCCACTCTGATACTCCTCTTCCCAGTCAAACCTTTATGTCCCACCAGCAGCCAACAGTTTGTTTGGTTTGGAAGGTCTTTGTAAAGCACTTTAGCGTTAGCACCTTACCTGGAGACTTTTTCTCCAGGTAAGGTGCTGAGCTAATCAGTCCCACAATATATGGAATAATACTGATTACCAATTTTATTTGGGTCATTTGCTGGTCGTTCATTTAGTTTGTTCATTTAGTTGATTTTTTAAAAACAGCTTATTCTCATTTAAAAATGCTTACATTTTACAAAGCTAAATAATAAGTTGGAAATCTACGTCTTTCACGTTATTGGATACTTTCAGAATTTCATTTAAAATTCACACACACAGTAACATTTTAATACATGTTCAGTACATTCTACCATCTCTTGATGTATAATTGTTGAAAAGTAGTATGTAATTCACAATTAGCATTAAGCACATATCTATTTAGCTAGAAAACCGAATGCTAAAGAAATGCTGGTGTTAAATGAAGCTTGGTACTGAGCACAGAAAGGATAACAGAAATGCCTCCCTTCACACATACCACAATAATGAAAGTTTTTAATTACCATTTTTATTTGAATAAGATTTTACAGAACAAGATTAATGTATAGATATGCAAAGACTTAATGAGAAAGAAAGAAGTAAAAAAGCACTTTTAAAAGGTGAGATCTACAAGCAGAGGAGCCTATCTGAATTATTGCAAGGTAGTCTAAGACCAAATGTAATTGTTTGCTAAACTACATCACCAACAAAAACATGACACATAACACTTTAATTCAGTCCTTCAAAATACTATAAGAATACCAGAACTACAACGGTTAGCTTTAAAATTATTAATGAACCAAAAAGAAAAGAGAATAAGTAATTAAGTAATCAGCTGATTTTAAAAACCATAAATGGACATAACTGAGGTTAGCTTCCAACACCAACTCCACGAGGCGCAATACAAATTATTATTTTGTAGCTAAACAATCAGTGTCACAATCATTAGCAGCCCTTGCAATGCAACTTTATTTATACCAGTTTTAGTTGATTGTAGTGTGTAGAAACCTTTAATTAGTAATAAATAACATCCTGTTTTCTTGCAATACAAATTATTTAACACAGAGGTCCATTTCTAACGGCTCTTTGAAATATTAAAGATGAGAATATGTCACCTAAATATCCAGATTTTGCATTTGTATAAAAGGTTAAAAGAAGAAAATGAGACAAATGTGAGGTTTGGCCTCATGTAGTTTTCTTAGGCCTTCAGTAGAAGACAAATAGTATAATTAAAAGATTGCATAACGATTAACTATAAAATGCTGCCCCAGTGCACAGAAAATGTGAACCTTTTCTTATTTCTCTCCAGGTGCTGCTCATTCTTTTGCACTTCGTACCTTTCTAGATTTGTTCATTTCATACTCATCTTTTTTTCTGTACAAAATGGAGCCATCTGCCGGATGTTTTATACTGACCATTGACCATTATTCAACATATTTCAAACCCCGTGTAAAATTGAGTGACCTGTTTTTTTTTTGGTTGATTTTCTTTTTTTAATGAAAAACAGTTTGCAGAGGTTATCCTCCCGCAAATACAATGTTTTTTCCTAAATTTGTGTAACAAATAAAAATTCGCAAGACCTTCCTCAGTTACTAAAGAGCTGGAACGGTGTCTGTCATTATGTAATTCACATAATGTACCAAAGTTTTCCTTTAAAATAATTATAACAAGCTAGAAAAGCTATTTTCTCCCACAGTGTTTGAATAACTACTGACAGAACTGGTCAATACCAAGTAAAGAAAATTTAATGTCATATCTGATCAAAATTAATCTTTAGCCTTCACTTATTTCTTTGTATTTTAATTTTGAAATACATACAAAATGATTCAGATAGGCTCCATGTGTAACCAATAATACCTTATTTTTGTTATTACTTCATTGAGACGTACTGTCAAATAATCTCTCACAAAGGCCAAAACAGGAAAGAAAAGTTTTAGTACCAACAAGAAAGTGTTTAAAGACTGCAAAAACATTACCTGAACATGAGCACTGACAGCCACATCGGGTACTATTTCCATTGCTCCATTTACAGCTGCCTGGCTCTTAACCTCTTTGGCAGTATTCCACTCTAGAGTATCAACAAAGACAAGGACAAAGTAAGAAAATATGTATTGTAAAACCTTGTGGCATGTGAATTGAGGTCACGCTGAAAAACGTCATGCATTTACCTGGATTTAGGGTCTCTGGATCCAGCATGCCACCCTCCTGATAGCTCTCCAACTCTTCAACTTTGACTTTGCTCCAAGGAATATAAGTAACCCCTTGCTCCACATCCCAGAACTTTTTGTGTGCCGACTTTATACCTTTGTTTAAAGCCCAAGCAATCTGGGAGAAAATTTAATTAGGTGCAGTGATATTGTTACGCAAAAGAAACTTTGCAATTGCAAAATAAATCTAAATGTCTAAAGCACATACCTTAGTAGGTTTCTGGTTGGCTTTGTGCGACCCTTTACTGAGTTTTTTTAAGGCCATATAAGCATCTTGTCTGTGAACCATAACAATATAGGCACAACCTCTCGGAGGAATCATCTGAACACAAAGCAAAGGTTCAAAGTGAAAACAAAGTTAGCATGATCTGTTGGTCACAGAAGGTGAGAATTATATTTCACATAAACTGTCCAAACTTACATTGATGGACTCAATCTGACCAAATTCTTCTAAAAGGGACATTACATCAGATTGCTGGGTTTTCTTGTCCAGCTGCCCAACCCAAAGTGTAGTACTGCAAACTAGAAACAAAAGAAAACTGAAACTATTGTGGGGATTAAAATTAAATATAGGGTTTGACAAAAAGTTTTCACAGTGATTTTAATACGTGAACTAATAGTTCAATATACTAAATACACTTTACTATGGATTAATGGATTAATTATTCTGCCACATTGGTTTGAATACAAGTAGCTTCAGTCTCCAACAAAATCAATCCAGACACAATTTGGTGATTAACATTTCCCTTTTCAGTATGATTAATTGTCCAAGAAAACTGGCAAAAGTAGTTCAAAGACTATGACACTGAAATTTAGGATCGGAAGTCAGGAAATGTCTCATGACTGAGAACATGCTCTCAAAAAAGCAAGTGGATCAATAAATGCTGACAAATTGTGACTAAGTTTCCACTACCCCAACCAGATAAGAAGGCACCACTATAATTCATGAAATGCCTACAATTTCATATAAGCCTTTCAAAATAACAGAAGTTATGAAGAAGGGTCAACAATATAAATAATTCTTTAAAACTATTTAAGGTTTTTGCTCAATTTAAGCCTGAATGTCATTTTATGTTTAGTATATCAAAAGAAAACACAAAATATTACAAACGTCAAAGACGCCATGTATCACGGTTTATGTCACTGCCAAAACTTTGTCCATTACTGTACATTGAGGCAGAGCAGACTTCCCACATAAACACATCAGATAAATCATTTTACCCAGACCCAGCTGATGTTAAAAGAACAATGAGGAATTGATAACAAGTGGCACATTTGTGACTAACTTAATGCTGTACAATATATTACTCAGTGACTTGTTTCTGTATTGGTACATACCGCTGAGAGTTTGGCTCTTTAAGCTGGGAAGACCTTTCTGTCTGCGTTCTCTGTCCTTCTCTCTGTCGCTCTGGTCCTCTGAACTAGCGCGAGATCTCCAGCGGCGTTCTCTGGAGCGCGAGCGTCTGTGCCTTGACCACCTTGAGCGAGATGAAGATCTCGATCTTCTTCTCCTTGGCGATCTAAGGTACAAATAAAAGACACATTTTAGGTGCAACAGAAAAATACATTTCTCAAATAAAAATGTACCCTTTTTATCATTATCTGATTAGTGGCAATGGAACAAATCCTGACAGTTGATGTAGAATCTCTTAAGTCAGGATGTACTTCTAAGCAGAATTTGATGATGACTCAACAGTGAAAAAAACTCAAACTCATTGAGAAGGCTCTGTGTTTAGAAGCCCCTTCATAACACATTACAACTGTAGAGAGACAGAAGGATGCCATAAAAGCTTAGATTAGTCTTGATGAGACCCAACGTATTTCATGGTGGCTGCAACTAAAAGCTTCCTTAATGCCAGGCTACAGCATGTGGCAGAATAAAAGATCCTTACTTTCAGCAGGAGTGTAACACGGGTCAGTGCTTCTAAAAGACCAAGGCAGGGTGCAATACTTCAGTAGAACTGAATTCTGTGACTTTATGACTTCAGCAGAAGTCATAAAGTCACAGATGAAGGCTTATTTGCAGTTTTTTCAGTGCATGTTTATACTATTTTATTACTTTTTTAAGTCAGTGGACGTCTTTTCTGGTTTTGTACACTTATCTTGCACATACCTATTCCAGGATATGTATGGTTTGTTGAAATAATAAATCTGCATGTTTATATGAATAGCTTGTATTCTTCATATACTAGTACATCTAAAGAACGACAATGGTGTGCAAATATTTCTTGCCAGTCATCTCAAAGTGAAAAATAGAATCATCACACAAACAGAAATACATTCTTCCATTATCTTGCACGCTTATCCCTAGTGGGGCCACCAGAAGTACTGGTGCCTATCTCCAGTGGTCAACAAACTTTAAGTGTGACATGTGACTTCCCACCTGAATATTCAACTGAAATGTAAACACAAAACTTGCAGGTAGAGACTGGTTTATCGTGAGCATAAAACATCCAAACACAAAGCTCAGCAGTGTTATATGTAGCCCAGTGCAGCATCTGTTCAAAGTTCTACAATGGAGAAACTAAATAGCAGCTAAACAAATGGACTGCCCAACACAGAAGAGCAAATATTGCGTGAACAAACAGCAATTCATCTACATCTCAAAGACAAGCAACAATTGGAGAACAGCAATGTAAACATTTTGGATAGGGAACACAGGTGGTTTGATAGAAGTGAAAAAAGCAATTTAAGTTTAGCATAAAAAACAAACACTAAACATTTAATCTTTCTAACGCCGACTCTTCAACCATGGTTTCAATTCCCCACGCAGTTTTAAGCAATTCACAACCTTGGAAAATGTCACCAAAACAACTCAGATGGCATCACCAGCTTGGATCATCAGGCAACAACCAAACATTGTCATGAATAGAGTCTTAATTGCCTCATTAGTGATTTTATTTGCCCCATTACTGTGATTGTTGTGCCCAAACATGTTTAGAACTGAAAGCTTTTGTGTGTGCTGTGATAACTTAGAAGCAATAGTTATTCATGTAAAACCCGTTTACCATAATTTCTTTCTTCTGTACAGACCACCATCATATTGCTCATAGTGAGGTTTAGAAATTTTAAAGACTGCACCCATATGTGAGAATAATACATGACTAAATCACATTAGAGTTGTTTAAATATTTTGATAACCCAGCATACTAGCTGTACATCCCTGAATGCAGCATGTGCTACTGCTGTGAAAATACCTTCTCGTAAATGGAAATTCCTCCAACTTGCAGGAATTTCTTTTTTAAATTTGAGCTGGTTCCAAAGTCTGCTCATTTTTCTCCAGTATCTGTGAAGTTCATATTCAGCCTAATATATTGTTTCAAGTGAGTAACTTGGCTTAAAAGTGTTTGTGCAGCCATAACGTTTTGGTTTGGCCACAATACATCACTTCTTAGTAACAGCCCACAGTCAGACAGTGGAACCTGAAATACTTCACCTAGTTGAGATGTTAGCAAACAAAATGGTTGTTTCACTAAAGAAGAGGTCTTGTTACCTTTTGACATTTTTAATGTTTATAGTTATTTCGGAGAGTGAAAACTTTTAGATTCTTAATATGGAGTTAAATATTTAAAGCCTTTATTTTGTGTGATTTTGATAAAGTTGATCAAAACTCTGTTTTTTTTTGTACCAGAATATTTAAATTTTGCATAAAGTCCATAAAAAAACAAAAACATTTTAAACAGAAATGTCTTCAGAAAATGTCTATGTAGTGTCAAAATATATTTTTTAAAATGTTTCAACTTAACAAAAAAAAAACTGTTTTAGGAAAATGTAGCCCAAGAATTTGAGTTATTTGATTCTGATTTAATTAATGAAGGTATTTCCTTTGGGACTATTTTTAGGGGAATTAAGACATCACATTTACTAAAGACTGCTAAAATCCTACTTTGGTCATGATGGCCAGTTGATACATCTATATAATGAATGCTTACTGAAAGAGAAGAGCTGTTTTGAAAGATGAGGACCACCAAGACAAATGGGATCTTTATGTCTAAATCCTCTCAAAGATGAATAAAATACCTGTTTTAAATTTATTTCATCCTGCACTGTCTGTAAATATAATATTTGGTAGCCAATGCATTTAAATTCAAGTCATGCACTACATTGCTATACCTGCACCTACAATAAGCTGTAGCACACACTGCCCAAAATCTACAAATATTTAGTATTATAACATACTTTCAACATTGATCATAAAAGTCATTAAACAATGTGTGAAGTGTCTAATTTTTTTTCCTACAGGCCAAAAAGCAAACTAATAATCTTTTAATAGGATGCATTTCAGGTGCTCCACTGGTCTTGTACCTCAACTTCTTCAAAATCACAGGCAAACCTGAATCACAGTTATTCACCCTAAAGGTTAAGTGTGCAGTTTAGAGATGCATGGGAGTTTGTTCTGCACTGTTGTAAAAATCACTCACTGGACACAAGTGGCTGTGTGAGAAACTCACCAAGTACTTACTCTTTCTGTTTTTTTTTTACTTCCAAGGCCAATGAAACAATCCCAGGAGTCATTATGCAGTGTTTAAAACTCAGTTGTGTCATGGTAAGCTGGTGTTACCGTTCTCAGAACGGAATAAGCATAACGAGAAGTCCAGCTGCCTCTATTTAAGAACCTTCACCAACATGTTAAAATTATGTTGCAATTTATTTGTTTCCAATAACAAATAAATTTATTTGCTAAAAAAATTATTTTAGATTCAGACTCAAAAATGGAATGTCAGATTTCAGCATTATATTAAGTTCGATAAATCACCATGCAGTCACAAGCTTAGCTTTTATATTAGCTTTCCCTACTAGCTAATGTCATTACATGTGGTGTAGAAACTTTCTGTTTCTGTTGCAAACTGAGCAACAGCTTTGCAGATATTTAAACCTATCAGTGAATCCCTTGGAAAACAGACTGAATCAACATTTGCATGAATTGAGAACACGCTTAAAGGAAGGGTTTTATGTATTTTCCAGGCTTTTAAGAACATTGGACTGAGAAGTAGTTTGCACGATGAGCTCACCAGGTGTTTGCTAATTGCTGTTGCCACTAGTCTGAAGCTCAAAGGCGGAGCTTTGGTAAATAGGCGGTGCATAGTATGAGAAGGCATTAAGGCACCCCAAAATGGCTGCCATGGGAAATTCAAAGATTTCTTAAACATGTATCAATGTGTCAAAGCAACACTCCAGGTATGTTTTTTTGATGAGGGAATGACATCATAACATGACAATAACCTCAGAAAAAGTCAAAATTGCATAATACCTCTGTTTAAGCAGGAACACCAGGTAAACAATAACCAAACAGAACTACTCCCAGCAAAACAGATTAAACAAGAGCTAATAAATTTTGTAACTGAAGTGATTGGCATTGCCAACATTAACGAAACAATGCAGAACTTTATGCGATGTCTGAGATAATAAGAGAACCCTCGGCTGTTCTACTCCACCTCATCTGTTTTTCCCATGTAAACTGTCATAAGCAAGTTTGCCTAAACACATGATTTTCCTCAGTGTTCTTTAAAAAGCTCTTCCCGGGCGATAGCACTCAGTATGACTGGATTAGAGATCCTTTCAATAAAGCTCTACCCACCTTGATTTAGCTGGTTACTTAGGGCTACATTTAAAAAATAATAAAATATTTTTATGTCACAAAACATACATGGTGCCTTAAACTGAAAATCTTTGGATGCCTCATACTTCTTCCAGGTGTTACAACAGTAAAATTACCCAATTTACTGCAAAATGCAGCAGTAGCATCTATAAAATCCTTTCTGAAACACCTGGACTCAACACTCAACTCAAAGATCAGTGCCTGCCAGCTTTTAAGTGAAGCCTTGCTGAGCAAACTGAGTCTTAATATGGCCTTCACTGTTTTCAAATAACCTTAACATCACTCCCTTCTTGTGGTACCAGCAACAGAAAAACATTTGACCAATCAAATATTTGCACACCTTTTAGTAAAACCATTCCTTATGAACCTTTGAAATTTGCCTTTTGCTTTATTACTGAGAATTGAGCTGATAATACTACTACTTATCACAGCAAATTCAGTGCAAATTGAGCTCAAGTGGACCTCACAACCGCTAAAAATTCTAATATTAATGACATTTGTAAGAGACGAACAGTCATTACCTAGAAGGAGATCTGGACCTTGCACCATAGTCTCTGTCTCTCCCCTCCTGCCTCGTGGAAGGATTTTCCTGTTAGACACAGACAACAAAGACACTTCAAAAAAACCTTTTCCCTATTTAAAAAGCCTAATTATTACAAATTGTACTTAAAGACTAATCATCTATTGTTTCGTTTCAACTAAGCATAATGTCTTAAAGCTGGCGAGCTTACCCATAATTCAGACTCTTTCACAGAATTAAATCCATCAGGTGTCAAATTTTGCTCAACATGACTCATTCCTCCACTATGCTGAGAAATAAAGAGAAAAAAAAACACAAATTATGAAAAATACCCACAAACACACAACATTCCCATAAAATATTGACAAATTTGAAATAAGTTATTATTCTAAAAAATAATTTATATTTTGTGTTTTTAACAAATTTACCTTTGTGTCTCTAGTCCGACCCAACATATCAGGGTGAGCATCTGTGTTTAGCAAGTGAATGGGGAACTGGTTTGACATGTTTTCAGGTATACCTCTGTCAGGACAAAAACACACATTAATACATAAGCACGCTAACATATATTGACACTGAAATTCCAGACTTTTTCACAATCAATAACTCATTCAATTGCAAAAGTATTTTAACATGTAAATACAGTGTTTAATATTTCATTTTTATTGTGCAAAAATCTCCAAAACTGCATATGAAACCATTGTCATAAAAACTGGATGATGGGCTTAAATTCATTCACTTAAACATCCAGTGGCCATCTGTGTTAGCTAAAAACACAGATGTGTTTTCAAATTTGTGTTTTCAATTTTCTCCAAATCCTTCAAATTTGGAGATTTGAAGGATCTCCAAATCAAACACACCATTCTTCTGCAAAAACATCAAGATTGCAAACTGGTTGTGAGCTGAGAATTCTGCAAAATTATCTCAGGAATCTCAAACTAATTCTGTTGAGCTAAGCAATCATTTACCATACTTACCAAAGATAATTTGAGCTTGCTCCCTTACTGCAGTTTTATTTTCAAATTATCTAAAAGTCTGAGATGCCAACTATGTTTTTCCAAATGAAACCTCATTATTTGTAAGGCAGAAAATAAAATTATAACTTTTGTATTATAAATTTAAGAAATATTGAGACTTCAAAATTTTGAATGGCAAAAATCACTCAAAAAGGCTTACAGCTAGGTAGATTTTCTTATGGAAGACCATGCTCTCTGAAGGAGTGCATTTTTAGAATTGGTTTTGTTTAATTTTGCATTTTTTGTTTATATTTTTACTTTCACCTATATTTTTTGTTTCCACGAATAGACAGATAAATACTGGACCTGCTAGTAAACACGAGTCAATGGAAAAAAAAAAAAAGACACCAGTCTGTCTTTGTTACTCTTCCCACCATTAGATATATATCTTCTGAACAAAAAAAGAAAAGCTTTGCTGGCAGTGGTATGCTATTAAAAACAGCGTTATTATATCCGCATCTTTTAGCTTTAACTGAGCATTATTAATAATTAAGACAGAAACTAATTCAGAGGCCAAAACAAAGAAAAAAAAAAAGGAAAAATTGTTAAAAATAAAACCTTGTGGTCACTGTGATTATTTTATGTTTTGCAGTTCATGTTCTTAAATGGCTCTACAAGAACCATCAGAAATTATGCAAAATTGAACAAATAATCCCAGAATGTAGGCTTTCAAAAGAGTTGTTAACTGAATAGACAAAAAGCTACATGTGTAGAATACAAAAACTAGCAATTTTTGTCTTTGTAACTTTGATTTTTTTTTTTTCTCACACAATTTTGTCCTTAGCACTCACGGTGTCTGAATGTTGCCTTCCGACAATGCCATATCCTCAGGTTCATCATCATAGTCAAATCGGTCAAGTAGTTTCTGAAAAAACAAACAAACAAAAAAACATAAAAGTGTAAAAGGGTAAATGACGGAACTGAATTTCAAAAAACATTTGAAACACAGAGAATTATCAATACCTCAGCTAAAGAACCTTTCTTTACAGTATCAGTCCTTGGGTTGGGCTGGGTTACTGGCATCTGATGTTGGTGTGTTATGTTATTTGCAACTGTAGACGTTCCAACTGTCCTTTCAGCCTGCTGAAAGTTCTGGAGCATCCTCTGCAGCTGGTGTTCAAAATTAAATGTTACGAAACAAAATCTTGGCTCACTTGATGGAGATCTAAAACAGTTTATTACTTACCTCCTGAGCGTGAGAGGACTGAAAGAGTTGTGCCACAGCAGCTAAAGCTTCTGGAGTGGGTAGCACAGACGGTACATCTGAAGCATTACTGGTCGGAGGTATAGTCTCTAGTTGGGGATCAGCAGGAACTACTCAAAACAGGAATATAAATTATTTAACAAAGGAATATTACTCACCAAAGTATGAAAGAAACTACTTTTCTTTTAAGTACATTTATGTGTGTTACAATGTTTAACACTTCATTACCTTCTGCAGCAGAATGTGGCACAACAGTGCCATTGGCCATATCCATTAGAGGCTGAAGGATCTCCAAATCAAACACACCATTCTTCTGCCAGAGATTTAGCACTCTGATAATTTTATTCTGAAAAAATATATATATTCAGACATTGGAGTTTTACAAATATCTCAATCGTGTTACACGATCATGTTACATTAAAAGTACAAATAATACCTTGTCATCCTCCGGACAGCAGTAAAGGTTTCGGAAAGTATCTGTGAAGTTCTTTAAAAACCGAGGTCCAAAAACATCCTTTTCAACACCAAACTGATGGCGTGACTGCCGGACAATGGAATCAACCACATATAGACCAGGAACTTTCAACTCTGGCTTGCACTAAAAAGAAAGAAAACAACGAGAAAGAAAAACAATAAATTTTCAAATGTTCTCAAGATAAAGTTTAAAATCAAGAACCTTTTTTGTAGTCTGAAAGCAAACAGAAGCATACTGTGTTTGTTCAAAATAGAGTGAGTGCACACATTCCATTCGAAACTACTTTTTTGTTTTTCTGTCTTTAATAAATATTTCAAATATGTCAAACATGCCTCTATAGCATATTTGTTATCTCATAGATAATTGTATGTTTAGGGGTGTTTATAATTTTTTGAAAAAAAAAAAAAAGAAGAAGAAATTCAGGAAAAACAACCAGAAAAAATATACAAATGTACATACCTTCTTGATGAACTTTTCAACAATCTGGACAACATGTTTGTACAGCTGAATAAAAGAAATAGAAATAGAAATCAGTACCAGAAAAAAGTATATATATATATTTCATTATATACTATGTACACCATATCATAGTAAGCAGTTTATTTCCTTTGTGAGTATTTTATACACATTTACCTTAATGGCTTTAATAGCTGATTTGGTAACAGACATCATTTTAGCCCGGGATATTGGAGGCTTCATCTCGATCATAGCGAACAACTGGTTGAATAAAAGAGATTAGATTAGGAATCCAAACAGTTAGTTATCTTAATATTAATTGGCGATTAATGGTGTCATCCATCCAGCCATTATCCAACATCCTTATCCTTGCAGGGTCGCAAGAGGGCTAGTCCCTATCTCCAGCGGTCAAAGGGGTATACCCTGGACAGGTCACCACTTGCCAGCCCATCTCAGGGCAAAACAGAGACAAACAGCACAAACTAATGAAAATTTAGCCGGAGCATTCACGGGGAGAACATGCAAGCTCCACACAGTAAAACCTTCCACCAGGATTCAAACCCTAGGCAACAGCGTAATCAGCCGCGCCACTGTGCAGATTAATGGTTTGTTGGATTAGTTCCAATGGATTAACTAAAAACATCCGCTTAAACCTTCTTTTAATGCTGTAGTTTGGCTGCCATCCACAATATGGAGCTGCTGGTCATCTTTAAAGCTGCAGTATGTGACTTTTACAAAGAAATGTCTTTCACATGTATAAATAAAGTTGTATTTACTTACATTGTATTCAATGTAAGTATTCTCAATGTGTTTTAGTGTTTTTGCTGAAGGACTTTAGTGCAGAAAATAACTGAACCCTTAGGAGTAATATTATGAACCCCAGTATTCCAGGAAATAGATGATAAAACTATACCCCAATATTAATTTATTAACACTGTTTCTATACAACAAACGTTGCTTCTGCACTCTTACAATCCTGATCAGCTGATCTCTAATCACCACCACCAGCGCTACAAAATGAAGTTAAAACAAAGCTAAACATTAAAACAATGTTTAAAAAACAGTCAAAAACAGTATTTATGGATCCAGGGATAATATTGAGGCTTTTGTGTCGACAGACACGCAAAAAAGTGTGGTTAAGTAAGCTTCAGCAATAGACTATAACCAGCTTGGTGGAAAAGGCGCCACACGCGTGTGTTTACGTGCCTTCTTAAACAACACATAAAAACTTATGCTTGTAAGAAGTTTTATTTTATTCACACACGCGATCTTTGCAGTTTGGTTTGTGCATGCACGACAAACAAATTAGGGTATAACGTTCGGAATAATTTCGTAACAAGAAAGCTACAATAAATAAAAGCGAGATCGCGATTTAATTATTCACCTCTCGTTCGTTTCTAAACAAATCTTCTTACAATGTCTTATTAAACAGTACTAATGTTCGCGAGGTACTGCTACTAATTGTATTTAGAAGGCAGTCGTTTTCTGAACATTCGCAATAAGCCTGTGTAGGAGTTTGTTATCATCTGTAGCCCAATATTATTGGCCTTAGTAGCAGTATCCAAACATTAGAACTAGGTTAGAGAAATGACGAGCATCTTAAAAAAATATCGATTAAATTAAAAATACGGGTTGACAGGTTCCATTTTTATGGCAGGACAACTACAGATCTTCCCATGTAAAACAAAAAGAACGGATAGAAGTTAGCTTAGCTTAACGGTTTAGCTTTGGGAGTAAAAACTTACCTCCGTGTTGAACGCGTTCACGGCATCCATAACTGCTTGTTATTAATGCAAACAGTTCGACTCACACATTTATTGAACTAAACTAACTATAAATTCTTATATAAAGTAGAGTAGTCAAAAACATTACAACGAATCGGTCAAATGGCTTTCTAGTATCCGAATTCAGGAAAGGCTAGGCTAAAAGCTAGGAATACCACCCTGTACAAGAGTTTAGCTGCAGAAATGTATCTAGCGGAGCTCCTCAGGAAGCGGAAATACGAAATGGGAACTACATCCTTTCTGGAGTGAAAATATTTTTAAGAAACTATATTATAATCTTATGTGACCCTCGAAAAGAACAAATTCCGATTTAGATAATAACAGATGGCCTGTTACTAAGATTTACAAAGTTTTATCACATATTGTAGGTTAGTAAAGAAGGTATAGAAATATGAACGTTTTGACATTTACTACCTTGCTCCCCCTGCTGTCTGGGCGTGAGAAGCTTGACAGTCGTTGCGTCTGATATCTGGAGGGAATGTCTGGAAATATCACAACATTTTTGCTGTATTTGATTCTAAAGAAAGATTAGGATTTGTTTCAAATGTAGCAGAGAAAAGGGGCGCGGTTTATGTCAATACTGAATTCACATTTCGTAAGGAAATGTTTCACTGACTGAAATTTAATCAACATTTTGAAAGATATCTCTCTTTTTTTGAAGGTGACCCCCTAACTGATTCCAATCATTAATCACATTTTGCTTTATTACAGTTTCACTCAGAACACGTAGCTTTGTTATGTGTATTATATGCTGTAATATTGTACAGTATATTATGAATAATCCTGTTTATATTTTTAACACAGTTTTATTTTTGTGTGAACCTCTCTACCAAGATGCTGCTGTTACACTTGAATTTCTCCCCTG
The DNA here is from genome assembly GCA_903066815.1 of Brachyrhaphis roseni. Classification (NCBI taxonomy): domain Eukaryota; kingdom Metazoa; phylum Chordata; class Actinopteri; order Cyprinodontiformes; family Poeciliidae; genus Brachyrhaphis; species Brachyrhaphis roseni. Next base: position 86,549 of record CAEFZY010049835.1, read on the forward strand.
GGACAATAAAGGCTATCTCTATCCTATTTCTTCTGTAACTACCAATAACAGCTTTTAGAATTGGAACATAGTATTCGACTGGAATCAGAGACAAAGACCACAGAAAGTGTTCATTTGTGCTTATTCCTGGCCTTTCCATAATGATACTAACAAGTCAATGCTTAAGAAATATATTTTTTGTATAATATATTCCTTTTATTCCAGATGTCGTTTACCGGTGAGGGAGAGAAGTTGTGTTTCTAAATTAGTATTTATTCTTTAAGGGCTTTTTTGTGAAAACTTAGTAAATTAACGGGAACGTTAGGAATTTTGTAATTGCACAATATAAAAATAACTCCACACACTGCTGAGCTCTATCCTGTGTTGATTTAAAGTACGACGTCACAAGGTGGTGGTGCCTTCAGTACTGTTGGAAAAATTATGCATCTGGGATGATCTACAGCAACTAATCCTAATCATGTCTCAGGAAAATGTGTTAAACTGTCTTTACACTCATTTTTAAATATAAACAGCAAACTCACCCCGATGTATGTTAGATGACAAAATAGAGGGGTGATGTGGCGAGTGAACATTTAAAACTATCGTTAAATACTAAAAGAGACGTACAAAGATGTAAAACACAACATTAGCAGATTCATTAAATCTTTTGATATGCGTTTATTGTATGTAATTAAGGATTACAGCTAATTCATTAAATTAAACATTTTCCCCACAATTATTTTACTCAGTTCAATCGAACGACTCATACGCCCTCGTGTGTCAAATTTTAAGAACTACACGCACCTCCAGTAGTGCTCTGTTCTCAGACCTGTCAGAAGAATTAACTGAAGACCACTTAAAGACACGAGTTAGAATAATTCCTGGGTTGCATGAATTAAACATTTTTCTTCTGGGTCTTTTGTTTTCACTATGTTCGGATCGACTTCGGCTCTTCACTCTAGCAACAGAACAGCAAGCTATTTCTCCAAAAATGACACTATTGTTCCGGGGAACTCCACCAGTGCTCCTCTGTATGAATGGGAGTACTACTTGGATTATCTTGATCCTGTTTTTGTGGATGAGAGCCAGCTGAAATACCATAAATGTAAGTTTTTATTAACTCCGGACTTTTTTCCCCTTATCCTTGTAAAAAAAAAAAAAAATTACAACAATAACAATGTCCTTTCTTTTCAGACTCAATTGTCATAATACTCTGGGTATCTCTGGCTGCTTTTGTGGGATTTCTCTTTCTCATTTTGAATCTAATGTCTCTCAGTGTGAAGTTGCCAAAGTAAGTGTAGTTCATCTATTGGAACAGTGGGCACGAGTAAGGGTTTTTCACCCAAATACATTATGCAAATTGATCTGTTTCTATTTATATATGTGTTAAAATACGCTATTATGCTCACTCCAGGATAAACAAATCTAAAGTTAAGCGTCACCACAAAAGCTCAGCAGCTTCACCACGGGCTGATTCTGGAGGTTAGTAGTAAAACTTGTTGGAAAACACTATTTTTAAAAAAGGCACACTTTAAAATTGCCATGTGTTTAGCAGTGTAGGAAAAACATGCAAATGATTAATTTTTCCTTACAAAGTACAAGGCTGCTGTTTACACAGTTGTTATATAAGCATTACATGGCAGTGTGTGTACATGAAAATAATTCAAACAATAATAGAAAATGGTCAGATTATCTATTTTATTGTGGATAAAAGATTAGTAGTTGCATAAACATATTACAAATAGAACTCTGCATATAGGCTAATAAACAACTAAATAAACAAAAAACTATAAAAGTAAAATAAAAGTCTCCCAAACTGTGAGGGTTTGAAAATAAAGAAATTTTCAAGCATTTGATTAACTCTTCATCTCAATTATTTCACTACAGATGGCTCCGATGGCTGTTTGAATCCTTGTTGATTTGGACCCTTTTTGTCTTTTGCACTGGGCTCTGGTCACCAAGGTGATGTGGGACAGGAACAGGTCTGCTGAAGATGACCCACTCCACAGCTCATGGATGTACAAAGACAACAAAAACAGTCCTGGTTCTGCAAAGAAGAAAAAAGTTTATAAAACCCCAGCTCATTACAAAAGAGTAGCGTTGAGTGTGTGATTTTGCCATTTAGTAAAAAATAAAAAGAAACCATAAAAAATGTCAACTTCAGTTTTTTATTAGTTGGTATACTACCTGGTGATTTATGAGAAATATTCATGTCTGCACAATTATCATAAACTCTTGATGTGAGGGAAAACTACATAGCAGGACCTGAAGCTATCCACTTTGATTGCTTTGGGACCATTCAAATTGAAAAAGACAGAAAACATCTTATGAAACTTGTTCTTATTTTAAGCGTATACTTTGTTAGCTTACTTAATCGAGTCAAATTTTCCAACTACTGGTTTTGTTGCCGTGTTTGTAATTTTTTGCTTGTTTGCTTTATCAAAACAGGTCTATCTTGTAAATGAGATCTTGGATCTCAATGTAATAACGTGTTTAAATAAAGGTAAAAAATATGTACATATGTACTGATTTTTGTCTTTTAGAGCAGGAAAAGTTCGCTTAGCTTCTATTGTGTCTGTTGAGTTCCACTTTACATGCCCTTGTATAACAGTTGGAATCAATGAAACTTAAAATGAAAGTAAATCAATAAATACCTGTATTATATCTAAAAATTTCTTGAGCCATTTCACTCAGAAAGATCAACACACAACTACTTTCCCTGAATTGGATGTTCTTTTGTCTTTCACACATTGAAGGCAGGCAAAATACTTACTGTTCATTTTTAAGCAGCAGATAAACACTAGGTATATGTGATGATATGTTGCTGCAAAATATAGTTATTTTAGACACCGACTTTAGACACCAATATGGACCGTCTCAGAATAAGCTGTCCGGTTCTCACCATGTCTAGACTGGTCCTGATCGGACATGCAGGCAGAGATAATGACCCGATGGAGGTCTGGAAGCTGGTCTCGCATTTCCAATAAGCGGATCATAGTGTTGGTGAAGAGCTGGCAGGTTTCCATGCTGGCATGACCCGGAGCTTCAAACGTGTCATGGAAGAGCTGAAGGAGGTCAGCTTTCACGCCAGGGTCAAGCATCAAAACATCCACGATTTCCCTTTGTTTGATCACAGCCTTTTCAAACCACGTCAGGAAGTTCTTTGTTCTGTTTTCGTCGTACTCGTCCTCTACCAGCCACCTAAGGGACCATTTTGTAAGCAGGTGCGCGGTATCACAGGCCAAGTGCCTGGAATCCAGTTTTCCTCCAGGCTGAGCTGATGGTGGTTCTGACAGTTGAAACACAGGCTGCCAGTAAACAAACACACTGCTGAGGTGAACTCTGCAGCCTGCCAGGAGACTCTCTTCTTGTTTCACAGTCCTGCTGTCCTCTGAAGCGTTCCCATCTCGGGTGCGTTCAAAGGTAAGGCGACCTTTACTTCGCACCTTATACTTCCCTAAACCTGAAGATAAAGGAAAACATTCAGTTTTTATTTAAAAAACTGAATGTTTTTTAAACATTCAGTTTTTATGATTTAAAAGAAATCATAATGCCACAGCATGAAACAATGACTATCTAGTGTTCACTGCTGCTTTCATACCCCTAAAACCTTTTTCACATTTTGAGTGGACATAGAAAAAAATGATACATGGCAGTTGCAGAATCATGTAATGAGGATACTTTTCTACAGGATTCTGGTGAAAGATGATGAGAAGCCAATTTTGGAAGAAAATCAATTAAGAGGCTAAAAAAAAACTGTCTTACACAGCATGTATTTAAATAGGGTAGCTTTGAAAAGACCAATGGGCAAGAATTTTATTCTTTTTATGTACAAAGACTGGCATAATCCAAAAGACTTGCAGCTGCTACCCGTTTGTACAAAGAACTGATTCAGGTGGTAAAAATGCTTGCCACACTTTCAAATTTTATGACTAGAAAAAGGCTAAAGTAATAAATCATGTCTCTCTAGAATTCATCGTCATACACTATTTTGTGTTGGTCTATCACAGATAAATCCAGATAAAGTACATTTAATTTCAGGTGTAAATAGAGGTGCACTGGTAAATCAGCCTAGATTTCCTTAATTATGGACGCATCGGCCAATTCTCATTACATTTTTCAGCACTCACCCATTAATTCCTTTATTTTGTGCTTTTCAGACAGGGCTTGTATTTGGGCTAGAATGGTGCTGTTGTGGGACAAGGAAGCCCAGCAAAAAAGCAGGGAGAGTGTTTCACTAGAGGAGAGCGGCTGCGGATGAAGGGTGAGTCGGTCTGCTTGTTTGTTTACATGGAGAGCGCTGCTCCGATGAGCGAGGACGGAGTCAAGAGTCTGCACAAACAGGCTCAACTGAACGGCCTTCACACCCAACCTGCAAAGACGAGGTTAAACAAACAATGGCATCTGTGACCAAAAGACTATAACTTACACTTTCACTGCTGAATGTATTTTGTAAGTGTGAAGTTTTACCTGAGGTGTCTGCTGATGGCCAAAGCCACACAGAGAAATTCACTGATGAGTGGGAGTGGAAGACATTTCACTAAACACAGAGTTTCATCCTCAGTGGACAAGGTGGCACCATTTCCATCAACCTTCTTCTCCTTCTTTCCAAGGCTGGTAAACCACAGTGTATGAAGCAGATCAATTACCGCGGATACTGTCTGCTGAGTCAGATTCCTCCGGAGACAGAAAAACAGATTATTGTTGCAAATATGAAACAGACCATAAAGAATACATAGCACTTTAACTTCTTCCCATTTTTACACTTACAACCAACATATACAAAGAAAACAAGAGGGATTCTCAAAATCTTTTACAAATAAAAATCTGAAAATGTGTCAGATTGAAACTGATTGACTATGCCCCTGAATTATTACGTTGTTGAAATGCCGGTTGCATCTTTTGAGATATATTTCTATTAAATTTACACATTTAAATATTTACATTTTTAATCACTCTTTCACTAATGTCTTGTCACAAATGCTCAACTGGATTAGGTTGCAAACTGCAAATAGAATTCCTTATGATTTCTTTCAACAGTGGCTTTCTACTTATCCATAAATAATGGCTGTCCTGTTTGATCTATAGCTCATTTTCCAACATGAGCTATGGATCAAAAACATCCCTGCAATGTAATCCCTGACCTGTCTGCTGTGGTTGTTGGTTGGTCTTTAACAAATTTCTTGGGCCTTCAAATAACAGCTATGACTACACAGATTAAATTATCTTAAATGGTCCTTACATTGCCCCAATTACAAAAACTCCAGAGGGAGTGAATGTTTTTGAGGTGAATTATGCAGTTTAATCCCCCAAAGTATTCAGAAATATGATAACTTACTTCTTATCAACTACTTGTATCATCCAGCTCAGGAGTCCGCAGCTCTTGGTGAGGTTATAAACTGCTTTTGGCACATGGGCAGCCTGACACAACACCTTGATTATCTGTGCCTAAGTAAAGATTTAAATATCCACAACAAATAATTTCTTTACATTTTACAGAGCCAATAATCTCCAGGAATGTTTTCCCAACTACCTAATGGTTCAAAGTATTAAAATAATCAAACATCATGAAAATTAAATGAAAAAAAAAAGGTAATTATGTATGGTGATAGTTACATAACTGCGTCTGCAGCAGTGTGTACCTGGATGTATTCACTGCACAGGGGGCTGCTGCTGAAACCCAAAAGGACCTGAAAGATATTTTGATAGCTGCACAGCTCATAGCTGTGCCCATCACTTATTCCTTCTTGCAGCAGATTCAGGATCCACTCACGCTCCACTTTGTGCTAGAGGGGAAAAAAAAGGTAAGTCAACTCCCACAGCTGCCCCAACCCTTTCCCAGAAAAAGATAACATCCCACTGAAAAAGGCTGAGCTGGACAAGCAAACATATGAAGGTTACATGCTGTTGATGCAGAAAAAGTTTATTTAGCCCTTTATTTATTCCAGAAATATCCAACTTCTTATCCATCGTTAAATAAAGGTGATTTTAAAAAAAAACTGAATAATTTACCTCCAGGTCAAAACCATAAAACAGCTTGAAGAAATCTGGAACTCTTCTCAAGTCTAAACTTTGGCGTGACAGCAAAAATCTGTTTAACACCACATACATGTGGTTCTCTAAGGAAACACAGAGACAGAATGTAACGTTCAGTAATCCTGAAATGCATCGCATTAGTCCTAAACAGCAAAAGCAACAAATGGATTAAATTTAATGAGTTTAAAGAATTAGTCATGAGCTAATTTCATTAGCAGATGTTACAGGAAGTAATGAGGGTCAAACAAGACAGGTCAGGGACTAAATCCAAAGGTTCAGGGATACACACCAGGTCTGAGCATCTGCTGAGCCACTTTGCTGATATAAACAGCCAGGACAAATGGAAGCTTCTGATTCTGCTTTGGAATTCCATTCTTGAGGCTGTCCATCAAATACAGCAGCTGTTGGAAAAAATAAAAAGCTGTCAAGATTTATGAGGTCAGTCCCAAACCCACACGGTGTTCATCACCACATACCTGTCTCTTCTCTCTGAAGCGAGCGCCCTCCAGATGTTGGTAGAAACAGGCCAGTACATGGTATGCTGCGGCTCTCACATTTGGATCAAAGCTACTAAGAGCCATCACGGTTACTCCAAGGGCGTGGCAGGACACGAATTTAAAGCAGTCAATAACACATTCTGTCATGGAGCAAAAGAAGGATTGGATTTTGTATTAATGTCATTTCATCCATGTCGTATTTATCCAATAGATCTCATTCTGTTAATGTGGAAAATGTATTCTGTAACTTCTGGTGTCCCTCAAGGATCTGTGTTGGAGCCAGTATTATATATACATTCCTGCTGCTTTCTTTTGATCAAATTTTACATTTGGTCAAATATGTTGTTATACAGAAGACAGTACTGATGACACACAGCGGTACAAAATATTTTCAAATGCTTTGAAGTGATGTAATGATGGAAAGCTAGTACATTTCTAATGTTAAACAGAAAGTCTCACATGGTAATGTTTGCTCCTTTGAGTATCTCTCTGAACCTTACGTTGCACTCAGCACCACTGTCATTTAATCTTCACACCAAGCCAAGAACTTTGGTTGTTATTTAGGTTTAACAACCTGATTAGGTAAAGAATTGTTTCTTGCAACTCAGAAACATGTCCGATTTTACAGCTTATTTTTAAATTTGTACATTGGTTTCACCCTGGAATATATTTTTTTGTTTCTTTCTAATGCTAGAGTTCTTACGTTGTCTGAATAGACAGAAGTTCTTTGCTCTGGATAAGTCAGTAAAGGTAGTTAGAGTTTTTGTTGTAAGCTGCTGAGGAGCCTCCCTTTGTCAGTCAAGTGTGCATTTTTATTTATGCTTAAAAAACATTTATTTTCCCTGTTTTTACATTTTTTTAATACCATACCACTTTTAATTTGTAGTTGCAGTAATACATTTTATTCTGATTCCACTGAATTAAACATATTCAGAGTAATTTTCTTACTCGTTAGAGGGTTGATTGAATTTCAAATTGGTTAACCATATTGTTTTAAATTTGCTTCACAAGTGAAGTTGATTTGATTTTCTAGACATATTTTTCGAAACGACAGCTTGTTTTAGAACATCTCACCTGGTCGTAATATAGCACTGAAAAGTGGCAAAAGGAAACACGGATCATACAAATCCCCCAAGTTCTTCACTGCATCTTTACTGTGCAGTAGCTCGGTACCATCCTGAATGAGAAACATAAAGAAAAATTACATTCTAAAACCACTTTGGCTAAGCGGGAACTCATCTTTCACAGCAATCTTTTCCGAAATGGTACATTTAAAAAACAAACATAATTTCAGAAATGTACCTGGGGGATGATCCTGCGCTCCTGTGGAAACTTTAAAACCGTTTGGAGCATCTTGTCGGCTTTCAGCAGTGCCAACACATCGTCTGAGCTCGGCTGCTTCCACAGAGAGGCTCCCAGCGTTTTTCTGGTTTTGTGATGCTCTACAGCCGCAGGGCCCCACAGGAGCGATCTGCACAAGAAACCTCACACTCAGTAATTGGATCAAACAAGTGTGCTTCTTTCTGGGCGCCACATAAAATACTAAAATAATAAATCAAACTCACTGAAATTTCAGCAAGCTGACTTGGTGTCTTTCATATTGCCAAAGAAGCATTAACAGTTTTTGATCTGCAAGGCAACATATGTGGAGAGATGAAAGCACATAAAATCAGAAATTACATGCTGATCCATCCCTGAATTATCTTTATTTTTCTTTTACCTGAAGTTGAAAGTGTGGCTCCATAGGCTGCCAAAAGTACAATAAAGTGATTTATGTTGCACACCTTTGGGCATTTCTCCACCAGACACAGAAGTAGTGAAACTAACGCTTCTGAAAAGAGAGTAAAATGTATATTTACAGTCTAACAATAAAATAAACAAATGACTAAATTGGCTGCAAATAATAGGTTCTAATATGATATTCAACCTTTGACTTGATACTCGTTAGACTCTTCACTGGAGTCCAGCATAACTGGTAGGAACTGGGAATGGCTTGTGGTCATCAGGTGAAGAGAGGATAAAGGAATCAGCTCCTTTTGGTGTTCTGCACTTCCATACATAACTTCCAACAGACTGCTCAAGGTGTTGAGGAAATGCTGATTATAATACCGATACCTGTAATATTTAAGAAAATCATAAAGTCATTGATAAATTTATAAATTCATTCATTGGTGATGATGTATTTGATGGAAGAAAGCATTTGGATGCATAGATTACTTCAATCCATTTTTGACAAAACTGTTCCAGTCAGATACACTGATATCTTCAGCAGATTTCTGTATGAAAAAATATAATTGAATTACTTAAAATAAAATAAAAATCTTTAACTGTATAAATAAGAATATTAAACCCACCAGGAGTTGTTGCAGTCTTTTTAAGATCCCCTCCTCCTGGTCTGATGGAGAGGCAGTCTGATCTTTAGAGTGGCAGTAAGAGGCTATTAAACACTTTAAGGCGGCAGCGACAACTGATCTCCTCCATTTTTCTTGCTCTTCTGTGCAGTCAGCTAGCTTTTCTGTTATAATGTCTACTAGATTCCATCTGAAAAAAAAAAACTGTTAGCTGAGAATAGCTAAAAAGGTTTTAGTACAGTATATTCTGACATGTTACACCCAAAGATGTCAATGTATTGTCCTGGGATTTCATGATAAACCAAAAACAAAGAAGAGCGAAATTTGGAAGAGAAAGGAAAACAGGTGTTTATGGGAAGGTGATAAAAATAAACCCAGGGTTAAAATAAAACCCTAGGAAGAACTGTTTGAAGATTACCACAATGCAGGTAAAGGGTTGAGCAAGCACATAGAAAAAGATAAAGAAAAATGTCTTTGTTAATCTGCTCCACCCAAAACTCCAGAAGTTCACATGGTTCAAATTCTGTATTTTTATTTATCCGAATAATAGGTCGATCCTCAGGATAAACAATAGAATAATCGATTACATAATTGTTCACTGCAGCCTTATTGTGCCTTGTGATTTCTGAACACTTTACCTTTCAAAACGTTCTGGCTTTTGAAGAAAATCTGGAAGATTGTTGATCAAATCTTGGATGTCGTTCACGTCTGCAGAGAGTTTGATCAGACTTGCAGCAGCTTCTACAAGATGGACTCCTTGGTCCTCGCTCAGGTTTCCCAGAATACTTTGAGAAAACTTTGAAAGGAGTGCTTGTTTCATGGCTTTTAAAACTTCTTTTCGCACTGTGGAGGGAAGAAAATGGGATTTTAATTAATGAATATTTAAATATAAGAAAAAGAAATGACTTAGAAAATCCCCAAATCTACATAAAATAAATCAGAGCACACCCTCTGTTGGTCTTGCTGGGTCTTTTCTTTGCGCCACCTTTAAATAGGTTTTGATCAGCGGGAGGAAAGCCTTTGTCTCTGACAACACCTCCATATTGGTGGGTTCTTCACACCACATTTCAAAGCAGAGGCGGTGAGACGAGCTGTTCTGCAGCAGCAAAGAGACGACAGCCAGAGAGTCTGGGCGAGAGCGCCGCAGGCAGCGCAGCAGCACATCTGTGTGGATGAGCCTGGCACTGCCCGGCTTGCTGGACAGAGCCTGCAGCAGGAAGGCGTCCAGCTCAGGGCTGGAGCAGGACAGAAGAAGAGCGCCTAAGCCGTGGAAGTGCGCTTGTGTCAGAAATCTGTTCTGGTTCTGAGAAGAAGCAGAGTAACACTTTGTGAGGATTTGCAGAGCTACATGCCCATAAATGCTGAGCTCAGATTGTGGCCCTTCACTGCTGGGACAGATGAGGCTTTCCTGAGGCAGGAGAAGCAGCCTGGACACCAATTCTCGGAGATTACTAGAGTCCATGTAGTCGTGCAAAGAAAGGAGCGCCTGAAAAGACTTAGAGTACGTCTTTGCAGGGCGGGAACCCCTTTCAACCAGTTCCTTCAACGCAGCCCGCTCTATAGCCGCCATGTAGCCAGAAATAAGCTTCAGATGATTGAGTTCATCAAGAGCAGGAGCGCTGATCTTCAGTAGGCTCAGGATTCGCTCGGTCAGCTGAGCACATAATCGCTTCAGTGCAACAGGTTTCAGAGAGTGAGGAGGCAACGCAGCCAGCTCCAGAGACAGAAACCACTGCTCCAGACACGGATGCTTGAAGACGGAGTCCAGAGCTGAAACAACAACCTAAACACAGGTGATTTAGATTAGAATAAGTTCAGCTTAAAGCTGTTTAAATAGTTTCTTTAAGAGTATTTTCCCCCTAACCTGTTCTTTATTGCATTCTATTCTCTGTGACTGGTTCAGTTCCAAGAAGAGGTCTGATCCCTCCTGAGAGTTTTTCACGCCTGGGTCTGCACTTGTAGTTTCCTCAAAACTTTGTAGTTTGGTTATTACATCCTGGAGCATTTCCATCAGGGTCCTAAGCAACGCATCTCCGGATTCTTTGGAGAACTAAAACAAGAAGATAAGATGCACTGGGTGTTTTTATTATTTATATATAGCACTGAGGCTTATTTTGTGCTCTTACCGTTCCGAAGCTTTCCACTGTGGATTTAATGTAAAGTAAAATCTGCTTGATTAATACTGGAAACTCTGACAGTGACAAGACAGCTAGAGCTTTTTCTGCATCTTGTCTGAAAGAGTCCTCAAGCAAAGCACCTGGTCCCTGAATGTACGCAGCTTTTATTAAGGAAGAGTACGAGCTTGGGGCTGCCAGATCCTTGGAAAAGCTTTCAGAAGACTTGAACTGCTTAGAAAAAAAAATAAAGACATTATTCTCATTTTCTGAAAGCAGAACGACTTGCAAAAGTATTCATACCTCTAGAGATTTTACATATTTATGATGTTACAACCAGATCCTTAAGGTTTTTTGGGGGGGCTTTTATAATGATAAAACAATTGTTTATAATGCTAAAACAATTAAATCTCATAAAGTGGGGTTTAATTGTGAATTGGAATGTCCTCTTTTACTCTGATACCTCTAAAAGCATTCACTGCAACTACTTGCTTTCAGAAATATCTTACTAAATAGAGAGGTCTCCTGTTTGTGAATTAATTTGAGGATTTTGTTTAAGCCAACATCTTAAAATGGACACAGAACGACTTCAACTTCAAAATGACCATGACCATTCAGCCACAAACACAATGGAATCACTTAGATAAGAGCATATTTGTGTCGGAATTCAACCTCTGGCTGGACCAGAGGTATATTTGGTCGGAATTTCTACATGGTGTCGGCTAAAAAAATTGCTTGCAATAACCTTTACAAACATTCTTTTAAGCTTTACTTTCCATAAACAATTAGATGTTTTCAGTTTTGAGTTGGAGGTGCTATATGCAATATTGAGTTTAGACTACTGTTGATGCAAGGAGCGGTCATTTTGAAATACGAAGTCAAGATTACATGTCATAACTGGGATTAATCATGAGGATTTCCCACTTTCCCAGTCGGAAATCCAACTTCGCAGGGTGTTAAAGTAGATTTTTACAACTGGGAAATTAGAATTTCCAAGTTCTGAGTACAACTGGAATGCAGCATGGGAATGTCCCAGTCAAAGTTGAGACCTACATCTAAATTTGAATCTGTAGCAAGACTTCATGGTGACAGATGTTTTCTATCCCATATTCAGCCTCTAGATTTACAATGCTGGTAGCTTAATACAAATGAATGCAAAACCTTTCACTTTTTTTTGTAGATTGTTTTGTGTTGGCCTTCCACATAAAATCCCAAAACAGGAAATCGGTACAAGAGCAAGACACTGATATTTCCTCTAGAGTGTATTAAAGGCTCAGACTCACCAGTTCCTCTCGGCACTGCTGCGGCAGCCATCTGGAGTAATACTGATGCAGCTCTGGGTTGGACTGATGAAGAGGAGGGAGTTGGGAAGAGACTAGCTCTTTATCATATTGCTGAAGGGCCAGACAGAGGGGCAGAGGGTCTCTCTGACAGTGCAGCAAATCAGACAGCACAGCTGACACGTACTCACACACAACTCCTGATGGAGGCGAACGCAGATGGTTACATCATCGCAACATAAAGTGTATTATTAATGCTTAAAGGTGAATTTTACTAAGAAAATGTGCAGATCTGATTTTTATAAAAAGTCATAAAACATTAATCTTATCACAATTTCTGAATGTGTGCTTTATTCGAATTGAGACTGTGAGGTGTTTAGCATTTACCTTTGTCTGCAGGAAGTTTGTTCCGAGCTTCCAGAGCGGCAGGTACCGCCGCACTGAATGGGAAGGTTTGGATGATGAGGTCTTCGCTCAGAGAAGGCCCAAACTCTTCCATCTCACCCTCACTGCCCTCCATAATGACGTCCGGCATGTCTAAAACATCTGAGGGTCAAAATAAAACAAAAGACCCTTCAGACACAATAATTGGTTAAAAAAAACAAGTTCTAGTTCTTTTGCTTTCATACTCACCATCGATGTGCGAGACTGGAACACTCGCTGCCTCCCCCTCCTGGACGCTCAGATTCGCTTGGATATTTGCTGCTTCCTGAACGAAACCAGCAACTCTGTCTGTGTAATTGTAGGAGTTGCACACCAATTTGACCAACACCTGGAGGAGATCAAGAGGAGTTTGTTATGATGAAGCAGTCCCAACGTAATCTTCTGGAATGATCCCGACCACAACCTATCGAGAATTTCAGGATTATACAAAAAACTGAATCAATGTGCATAAACTCTAACAATTCTGATAAGAAGCCAGAACTGGAACAGAAGTTTGTTGTGCACAACAAAAATTGTTTTTTGACAACCAGCTAGTTAGACTTACCCTCTCCAAGAACTGGATGACTGTCTCTTGTTGGTTTGATTTTATTTTTGCCAGCTGGTCCAGCCAGAGATTGAACTCAGTGAAGGTGTACTCAAACACCCCAGTGTCCCTCAGCACCTGAATAAATTTCAGGAAATATAGATGTCCATATATTAGCTTCACAGTTAACAGAGGTTTCTGTGCCATTCGCACTTTAGGAACATATTAAATGGCATAAATATACAAAGTTCTTCCTACTAAGAAAAAAGCTCCAATTTAAACATTGAAGTCCTGATTTGCTGTTGAACAGTTGAACCTCCTGAAAGAATTTTCTGCCATCAAATTCAATAAAACATCCCTTTACCGAATACTAACCCAGACTGACCAACTACAAAGTTGTCTACTTGGAAAAAGAAACTTAAATATGTACAGAACCTTACATAATTACTAAGACCCAGTTTTATTTATCAAGTCAATACAAAAATGTAAAAAAAAAATGAATATCAGCCAATACAATGTTAGTCCCTAGTTTAAATTTAAATTTCAAACATTCTAAGAAGATTATTTCAAAATTAAAAGGACCTACAATTATTAGCATAATTACCATTTCTTGTGAAAAAAAAGAAGATATATTTTTTACAATATTACAAAAATCAACAATTTTGATAATTATTTGTTTAGGTAGAAAGCTGAACAAGGATCCAAGTTTTCTAGCCTAACGATCCTCTTCTTAGAGAGGAAGCTGGTGGTCCTTTCCCGAAAACTGAAAATAGGTAATGTTTTTTGAAGATTCTGGACAGATTTCACAAGATTTTCTCTTGGACTGAGCAGAGCCTGATTGGATGTAATATCTAGGCACACTGATGGTGTTTCTGTCAAAAACAATGTTCAGTGTTTGATATTTAGGCTGCTGAAAAATAGTGGCAGTATCAAAAATGCTTCTTACTTTTAGAATTAGCTTCCGTGTGGTGGAGCTCAGGTGGCTGCTACTGCTGGACACAAACATTTTCAGAAGCAGGTAGAGGACAGACTTCTCTCCAGACGATGATTCTGAATTTGTAACATCCTGTGAGGAACATTAGCACAGAGTATAAGGACAAATGGCTCCCAATGGAGATTAAATGAAATAAATAAAACTTCATCACCTGCAAGCGAAACCAGGAAAACTTGTTTGCAGGAATATCTAAAGCCAGTTGGAGTATTTGATACTGCAAGACCGGAGGTATCTCCTCTTTCATTCCTTTCTCAGACACAATTCCTGAAAAAATTGGTTGGAAAAAATTGTTTTATTCTAACATGGCAAATAAAAATAAATACCAGACATCAGGAGCAATACTTTACCTTTCAGTAGTTTGCTGAAGTCAAATTTGCACTGTGCAACAAGATGTGGGACCACTTTCTGGTAAAGACATATGACTTGAAGAATAAAGGCCTTCAGCACAGTGACCTCAGCCTTCTCTGAAACTGTTCAAGAACAAAGAGCATGAACCATCTGAGGACGACTCACATTAGTCATAAATATTAGAACAAACAGAGTTCATACACTTTTCACACAACAATGTTACACTTTTCAAGCATTTTCAAAATAATTTTTCAAACTATTACAGCACTACACTTTGGAGATAAAAAAAAAAACCCAATACAAATAAACTACAGAAGACACCTTCAATTCACTATTTTATGAAATTATTTATTACTGTTATTAATAATTTTTTGGTAGTAGTATTCTACAGCAGGGACAAAATAAACAAAAATATTCAAAATTCCATATTTTAAAATGTCTCCCTCACATAGACCGATTACCCCTGAGTGGTTCGAGAATCAAACACTAATTTATCAAAAAGACTTCCCAATCTCAATAATGTTTAACATATAAAATATATAAAATATATATACCAGGAACTTCATTTTTATTGTCAGCCAGTTCTTCACTTTTGATCTTCTCACCAGCTGCCTTTTCTTTCTTGTTCAGAGACTGCCATGTTGAAATGATCAGTGTCATATCAGGCAAAATCTGGAATAGAGCATGAAGAATAAATAATATATCAACCCACAACAGCAAACCTAATTAAATATCTCTTTAACGAGCTTACCTTGCCAAGAGTCTCCCTGTATTGCTGCACAAGTTCCTCCATCATTTCAACAGTGTACAAATTTGACTGGTGCAACACTGATTTGTCCAAAAGATACTCTATGCTCTTATTGGCTTTTTTCATAATGAAATTGATCATAGACATAGTTGTAAGCTGCACTGTTGGGTTTGAAAGCTGTGGATCAAATTAATAACTATTTGAATATTTTCCATTTTCATGTACTAATATGCATAATTTATAATATGAAATTAAGTGGCTTACATTGAGACCCTGTGTAAAGAATGCCTTGTTGCACACAGGAGGAAGAGAGATGACCATAACCATGGACAACAAACGAGGCAAAGGAATCATCTCACCGCTGTGAAAGATTGTAGAAATCTCTGGCTGGGCCTCATAAATCTGATTAAGAAAGACAGAAGAATGTTAGCAGCAGCTTCTTTGTTTATTTGCATCTTTTAGTGCATTTCTAATACAAGTCCGACAAAGCAACTTCTTGAAGCAACATCACCAAGATACGCCCATAAGAGCACGGCCCCAAAATCTGTAATGTGCAATATAGTTTGTTTTCAAAATGGACGAATGTTGGGATGAAATGATATGAAATTAAGGTGTACTGATTGCAGATTTCTGGCTGATCATTGATCTTTAAAAAGTCTGAAAAGTTGTTGAAAATAGCAACCATGTCGCTAAGTTGGCAACAGTGTTAACCATGAACACCATGAGAGCTGGTGGGCAGTTCTCTCTCACAACAGAGCAAAAATGAATTAGTGGTTGATTTTCAGACATTTGAGGGGGTGGATAAGATCACTTTCACATTCAAGTTCTGGCCATTCGCCAATCTGTGAAAATTAAGAATTTCGAAACCAATTTATTGGTGCCCCTATTAAGAAATGGCTATACAAACTACTAAAGGGGCAGAATGACCCAAAGCTAAGGCTTTTAACCCACACAAATGTTTCTAAATAAGAAAATAAATCAATAATAGTTACCCTTTTAAGGAGCTTGACATTGTCATGCCAAGCACTTCTGATCCGCGGGGTGTATGAATATTGAGTCTCCTTGAAAAATCTGGACAAGATGTCGGGATTTTCTTTCAGTATATTCACCACCAGCTCTGCTACCAGCTCATCCTCAGTGGCCTGTTTCAGTCCAACCAAGAACTGAAGCAAGACGAGATTGCCAGGTCTGCACAAGTAAAATTTTACAATCAGCATTCTGCTTTTTTAATCTTTAAATTAGTAAAATATGTGCCTAACACATCAACTACTGGCCTGCCAGAGGTGCCAAAGCTGGTATCGTGGAAGCTGATGCCGTGCTTTCGAGAGCAGCAGAGGTCAACGAGGAATCTGTGGACAAGATCCCGGACAACCGATATCCCAGGAGCATCCGAGTCCTCTGCCATCTTATGAATACAAGATTACATACAAGTTATCAAGCTGCATTTAGCTGAAACGGTTTTTATGTTATCAGAATGAATGTTTACTTACTGTGTCATCATCAGCGGTCGCATCAACAATCCCATTCCATTTGTACAGAGATGCAATATTGGCCAACACAGCAGGGGTGAAGAAGCGCACTTTCTGCGTTTTACTGATGGCTTTGTTTAACACAATCTAATCGCAGAAAAATATTTCAACACAAAGCTCATAATCAAAGAGATTTCACTTTAAATGTGAGATCTGATGTACTTACTCTTGTCTTCAGTGTTGACAGAATCAAATTGACAGTGGACATCCTGTCCTCCTTCAGACCCGTGTTCAGGATGTGTGGCAGGAGTTCTAACCCAACAGATGAGCAGATCATCAGCATACAAGAAAAAAATAAAAGTATTTTGTACAAATAACGATCTATGTTTAAATCTTACCTTTAACCTCTAAAACCTGCCCAATGATTGCACTATCTCCAGATACTAAAAAGGAGAGCACAAACTGGATGAAAGCCAGTCTGACATCAGGTTTACCCTGCAAGACAATTCAAAAGACACAATTCAATATAGTTGAAAAGACTGACAGGTAGACAGAAACGAAAGGACAACACCTGCACCATACGCTTTTATCTTTTCTCTTTGCCACTCCAAAAAGTGTTTTGATTTGAACATGACTGAAGACTTCTCTGGCAGCTTCAGCACCCTGAGACACCATGGCAGACAGCAGATTGAGGCACTGACGGACAAATCTGTTAAACAAAACATGAGATTATTGTTGCAGAATTGCAGTGGATAGCAAAAATACTCTCACTCCTTAAAATTTGCCATATTTTCTACACCACAAAGAAAAGCATTATAGTGAAGTTAATAATGATACAAAGGCTTTAAGATTTCTATACTAGTAAAAATCTAAAAAGTCTGGCAACCATTGAAAAGTGTCTGTGAACATAAATTTTCAAACCGTATTCATTACAAATTATATCTAGGCCTGGACTCATTCTAACACAAACATACTTCGATTTAAACTAGGAGATCGCCTATAAATCATCCGGCTGATAAATTGGCCCAGATTTCTTTCATTTTGGGCAATTAGACGATACTGCACCTGAAACCGATCTTGTTCACCGATTTTTTTCTACCTTTGCAAAGGTCTGAAAAATCAACAACTGCCCCCTTTTGCTCTGCTTGATGTTGGATCATATAATAATTAAATACAACGGGGATATTTGTGTTTTAAATGTAATACAAATCTGAACATCTTACAGATTTGTAAATTATTATACAAACCCGTGATTCGGTGAATGAAAAGACCCTGGCAGGAGCTTCATGTAGGTAGAAGCGATCTTTTTCACTATTACATTGCCGACCATGTTGAAGTGGGAGAGATCGCTGGCTGTCCTCAGAAGGATCACTTCCAAGCTCCCAAAAACCAGCATCATCTGGACAGAAGCGGCGCTCGATGAGCAGGACGAGACAAAAACAAATCACGAAAGTAATTCCATCCTTTGAACAAGCTTGCCCCAGCTTACCTCGGTCTCCAGGGGCTTTTCTGCTTCAAGCAACTTGAATATTTCTGCACACTCCATCGATATTTTAATATAACCCTCGACCACATCATACAGGTCGGAGCTTGGTAGCTTCTTCGCGGTTGATATGAATCTTTCCAGCCCTGCAGGCAACAATTAAGGAGTTAAACTGGACATAACGTTCGCCTTGTAATATCACAGACTGTCAGAATAATCTTACCTTTCATGGCTGTGGTAGGATTTTTCAGCATGGTTTTGAACACAGTCCCGTTGAACTCCGGAGCTTTGTCCTTTTTCGCCGGAGCCTCCGACTCCACGGGGGCATCGCTGGGGCGCTTTTTACTCATTTTGATTAAAACTATTATTTGCGTCTATTCAGGTAACTTTTCATCTCACTACTTAGACTTCAAAATGCCATCAAACAAACCCACGTTGAGGAGTAAACAGAAAAGTCCCATCTGAGATTACTGTTCGAGCTGAAACTCTTGCTGATGAATTTTAGTTCCGCGTTATTCACGTGGACTTCAGCAAAATTAAGCTCTTTCATCTTTCGAAAAAGAAAACAACAATGTTTTTCATTACACACTTCCTGTAAAATAAAAATATTTATTTCACATAAAGTTAAAATACTATTTCGGCATTTTGTAGAAGAATAGTAGAACTACAAGAGGTGGCACTGTGCCTTGCATAAGGATTTTATTTTGACTGAACTTCAAGCAAGTTCACCTTGAAAGAACACCAATTATTCTAATACTCTAAAATGCTCTTTGCGACTGGTGATATGAAAAATATGGAAAATGTAAGTAGAGTTGATGAGAGGATGAAGCTAAATACAGGGCAGTACCTACTGAAAGACAACCTTAAGGAAGAGCTGTCCCACTCCTTTTATACTCACTTATTTTAATCTTAGTATGAAAAAATAAATAAAATATGAAGTAATTATTTATGACTAATAATCCCTTATTGGTTTGTCTGGCACATTACTTTCATAGTTTGAAACAGCAGCAAAGGTATTGCATTGTTATTAATTTATTTGCTTGCTTTGTTTCACTTCCAACATGCCCTGCTCTAGTTTCCACCTTGTCCCATTAAAAAAACAGTGAGGAACCATACATTTAGAGCATGTAAACATAGTTCTGGCTAAGCTTTGTTGCCATTTTGAAGGGTTTGTGGTTCACAGCTAAAGTGGAGCTTCTTCTTGGTTTTTCTTTCAACAGATGACTTCAGGGGCTGACTGACCAAACTTTAAGTGTTATCTTGAAACGACGAACAGCAATTTGTGTTCAGCAACACCTATAAAAAGAATGCTTTTTTATTTTTACAGGGTAGTTATTGTGGTCCCACAAAGAAAAGTAGACCTTCCTTTAATGCAATTTGGCATCATTGCATTCATACAGACACAGCCTTTCCAAAATACTTTTCTCTATTTGATAGTTATTGAGAAAGTCATGATTCATGTAATAATTTGAAAGACAAAAATATGACACTACAACGAAGTGAGATCTGTTTGTGTTGTCATTAAAATTGTTCCATAATGTTGTGGATATACAATGAGAAGTTCATTCTTCTGTCCATTATCTAACACACTTATCCCTAGTGGGAACGTGAGGGGTACTGGTGTGGTCAACAGAGAGGCGAGTTACACCCTGAAAAGGTCACCAGACCATCACAGACAGTAAGGAGTTAATCTGTATATTTTCCTACCTAGAGAGCTTAAACTGAACCCTGATAGTATCATTGCAATGCCTTACTCTCGTTAAACTGTCTTTTATGTCTTTGATTAAGTCAAAAAGGCTCATTTCCTGATAAGCGTAGTAAATTATTTTAGGCTATTATCTCCACCAGGGGTCGCATTTGCCAGTTGCAAAGCTTAGCTATGATGCACAAAACCTCATCCTGAAACAAAAGGCCTTAACAATGAGCAGATGTTTGGTTAATCCATTGGCTCACTTGTTAAAATTTAATCCTGTCAGATAGTCATGTTCATAATAAAAAAAATACCATGACAGGATAGTGTAATTTGTTGTGAAGTTTATTTGTAGTTAAGCCACCACTTTGCTGCATGTAACGTATGGTCATTTAACATCTATTGTGAGGTCAGCCTGGCAGAGTCTGCTATTGTCTGGAATGTTACTTGGGTTTCAGAAGATTAAATTATAACTCTCTGCTGTGCATTCTATAAAACACATCTGCCTGTAGAGTAGAAACCACTAAAAACCACCTAAATGGCTTTTCTGGACTAAATCTTCCTAAATATTTCTGTTATGACAGCATAAAAACATTCCCTGTCTGTTTTTTAGCTAAAACAATTTAATTATGGGTTTTGCAAATATTGTATTTGACAATGACCATTTGTAACTCTCTTTTATATATTTCAAATATTTGGCCAACATCTTCTCACAAAAAGCTCAGATGTTAGTTGGTATGTACTAATCTGTGTTGTTAAATATCCAAAGGGGTTTAAAAATTTTTAGCTTACAAATAAATCAGATTATATCTGTCTCTGCTTAACTTCCATATTTTTCAAAAAATAGTTTTCGATAAGACCACGGTCTACAAGTTATATGCTTTCTTTTGATCTAATAAGCGGCATGATCGTAACATGGGCAAGCAATAAAATTGCAATATTTGGTAGAGTGGGGATGGAGGAAAGTCAAATACTAAAGAAAGCAAGGTTCAAGTTTGATGCTAAGAGGTAAAAATTATTAAGTGCTAATAGGTTCCGTATTAAAATCAATCGTTATATTTTCTTTCTCTCCCAGTCAGCTACGTATGGATTATTATTTTAGCAGATTTTTTTTCTAATTTGATCCTGAGCATCATTTCTCCTTCTGAACTTTATTTACCTATTTTCTTGATTACATAGTATTCTGTTTCTCTCTTTCTCATTTGGGTCTCAGTCATTTGTCCCTTGATGGAGGAATTAACAATGTATAATCTTTGTTTGTTGCCTTCCTACAGAAACTACCACTGATATTGTGATTCTGTGTTTAAGTTCTGCTCCTTTCCTGGAGGAAGCCATCAACAGAGTTCTTACAACTGAGGGTACTCTGTGTTTTTCCTTCCCAAAAATAGTACCTCTGGTTCCACGCTTCTATCTTTTTTTCCATGTCTGCTTCTTGTCCTCTCTGCGTCTAGCTGGTCACAGCAGATGGCTGTCCTTACTGAGGTCGATTCTGTTGGAGGTTTTTTTCTGTTGAAAGGAAGTGGTTTCTCTCCACTTCTGCCACATGTTTGCCAAGGATGAGGGATTAATCCAAAATCTCCAACTGAAATAAATCATTTGGCCTTTAATCAATAAAATCACTTATAACCTTTATAGCATTATATCAGCAACTAAATTTTATTGTGTTGTATACACTCACTACTAGAATCTTTCACACCTTACTTGTATTGGACCTTTTGTATGCTTTTCTTTTTCTCTTTTTTATTCAATGATTAAATGTAACTACTTATTCTGTGCATTTCTTTCATGTAATGTCATTTTCTTTAACCTATTGTCCTTTATTTTCATGTAAAGCAGTTTGAATTACCCTTACCGTAGCACTTTACTATGCTCAAAGGTGCTAGGCCAATGCTTCATTTTGTTTTCAGGACAGCCTCAATTCTTCATGGCATAGATTCAACAAGGTGTCATGAAGATTCCCCAGAGATTTTGGCTCATATTGACCAGAAAGCATCACACAATGGCTGCAGATTTGAATCTCAAATATAAATACTCCTTTGGGTTGTGATTTGGCGATGGTGAACAGCATTAGAGCATGGTGTACTTGCTTTCAAATACTATTCATCAGAGGTAAAATCAAAAGCTGTCGAGAAAATTAAGGCCAGAAAGCCTTACTCCAATGTCAGTCTATCTACTGCTTTTCACTGGTTGTTTACCCTTTTTCAGACCATTCTATGTAAGCCTGATCAATGGGTGTGGATGAAAATGCCAGTAGATCAGCAGTTTCTTTACCAGTCAGACCATCCCATTTGGCACCAGCAACCATGCCATGTTCAAAGTCACTTAAATCCAGTTTCTTCATCATTTTGATATTCTGTTTGAACTTCAGAAAGTTATCTTCATCATATCTGGATGCCTCAATGCACTGATTCTTCGGCATGAGATTTTATCACCGTGTTAACAAGCAACTTAACAAGTGTATCAAATAAAGAGGTCAAGCAATTATATTAGGATAGAATTGGAGTGCAAGTACTTCAACTAATTGGATTATATTGAAAATTGTATTGATTTGAACCGACTTTAGACTAAAGGTTGTAATTGCAAATCAACTGAAGCTATTTGTCTAGTAAAGTGCCCTAAAATGGCATTTGTTGTGAAGTGGGTGGTAGAGGTAAAAAATGATAGGCATCTTTACTAGCCTATTATATGTACAATTTTATGTTATTAACATTACTAATAATTTAATATCTTCCTCAGACTATACATATTAAAGGAAGTAGCGGTGGCGCTGTCTACTGGTTCATAAAATGTAGATTTATTTGGGTAGGTTTGGCATCATAAGAGCTCTTTCCTAATATAAGTTCCCTTTGAACCAAAATGGTGGGTGTACAAAGCCTGTCACGGCTCTGACAGGGATGGTTAGGCCTTTATGGCTCCAGGATGTAGGAGTAGGATATTCCAGAGTTCAAAGTGGTTAAGCCATGTGTGATCCTGTCGGGGCAAACCCTTTCCATTTCTGCCAGCAGAAGAAGAAAGGGGTTATTTATTACTCTGGTTTTCTTAGTTCCAGCTTTTCGCTATACCAATTACTACTAATATGGATCAAAAATATAAGTCCAAAAGTTAAATGCAACAAAATACTTTAAGGGATTTTTTTTTTCAGTTCTTCAAATATATATTTTTTTACATCTATTACTGAAAGCCTTACTGAAGAATGTTGTTTTTGTTTTCAGCTCAAGTGTAAATCAAAAGCCTTTATTATATGTATGTTGACTTCTTCTGTTACAATGCCAGTAGCGCAACTGGGTCTGGAGAGAAGCGCTGGGTGGCTTCCAAAGAGCTCTTTTCCACAGCTGAAGCCACTTTACCATGGCTGTTTTCACCACAGCGAACCACAGGCCCTTCTGTGAGGTTGCTGCGCTTCCGTTGTGAGCCTCTCAGAACATTTCAGACCCTGCTCACCATAACAGTGCAGCCAACGCTGCTGGTGGATCAAAGATCACCTTCTGCTTTACAAACAGCAACACACTGCCTATCAAAAACATCTGGGAGCGCTTGGTTGCAGCTGCTGGTGTGTGCCCACACCCTTGAAACAATCAGAGCAGATGAGAAGATCATCTCACGTAAGGTACAGATGTTTCTGTTAGTCAGAGTCATTCACCACAGGACGCTTTTTGAGGTCCTATTAAATTTAGACTGTTTGTGCTGCACCCAGATTGGGTTTGGTGCCTTGGGTTATGCCGCTGGCTTGTGGGTTGTCGCTATTCAGTAAGATGATTGAAAACAGTGCTGAATGCAAAGTGCTCGAAGAAAAGAGTGCAGAACAGTGTTTTCTCTAGGTGGGTGGGGGTAAATATTATCAACGATAACAGAGGGATATAATGATGCAAAATCTTTTGGCGGATTTCAACCAACAGATGCAGAATTTCCCTAAATTAGAGGATTATTTAGCCAGTGAGATTTGTAATGTTCATTGATGTACTGTTCATTGCAATTTTAAATTACTGTAAATCAAAGCATGTAAGTTGTTTGTTTTTCCATGTTAACTTTATGTGTGACAAATAGAATAAAGTAATAAATTGATTATTATTAAAAATGCTGTCTTCTGTGTAAAGAAATACATATTTCTTCAAGTTACTTGCAATATAGCAAAAAATAGAGTTGAGTATAATTTAAAATATTACAATTTAAGTTAGCCTGGGTGTATTTAAACCTTCAATAGATGAAATTGCAAAAATGAACAACCATGAAATGCAACAACCTATGTGCATAAATTTTTATTTTCAACTACTACTCAGTTGAACAGAGATAATGAAAATAATGCATTATTTTTTGATAGGACCCAATGGCATGCCACACCTTGACTTCGCATGTCTGTCTTTGAAAATGTTCTCCAAATCAATTAGTGTTGAGGAAATTTCATGTCCATGGCCAACTTTAGGCAACCTCTAGTTACTTTCATAAAATTTGAATTAAAAACTATGTATCTGGTGAAGCCATCCTTGGACGGTTTTAGATGTTCGCTAGGAGTCACTGTGATGCAAAATGTTTTATTCCTCTTGAGATTTGTAGCAGAAACAGTGTTTTTTTTTAATCTATTAATAATTCATATAACTCAACAAAACTTTCATCCCTATTTTGAAGAAAGGTTACCCCAGGACATTATGCTGCCACAACCCCTCTTCACTGTGGGAAGAGGTGTTTTTTTTGTGCAGGAGTTGTGACCAAAGAATCCAGGAATAGTTTCATCATAACAAAACAGTCTCTCACAAGGTTTTGGTAAATTTTAGCCAGGCTTGGATGTTTTCTGTCATGTTGCACATAAGCAGTATGTGCAAAATCCTGCAGCTCTGCCGTCAAACCTTTGAGTCAAGCCAAATTTCATCTCGTCTTTTCACAAATTTTGGAAAAATTATGAAGCTTTTATAATATTTTATGAAATTGATTTTGTCTGTTTTTGCTGCAAAATGTATTCCTGTGAAATTGTGCTGCACTGTTTTCCCAATTGATACATTTATACATATTGCAAACTGTGAAAGGAGGCAAGTGAGAAATTGACTGATAAATTATTAAAGAAATTATTTCCTATCTAAGCTTGGCACTGCACAGACACCTAGAGAGCAGCTGTAGCGTAGACACAGTCATGAAGTGTAGATGATGTTAAAACCAGACCTTTTCAGGTCTGGAGAGAATCCTTCACTCCTGCAGACTCCCTGTGGTGATTAGAAAAACACTTTGGTGGACATTACACCCTGTTTTTCTTTTCCTCTCTGCTGTCTCTGCCTGCTCTCTCTCTTTGCACCCTATTAAAGCAACATCTTTGGCCCAGTCTGACCGAGCATGACATCTGAAGCAAGGTTCAGTAACCTACCCTCACCATGACCCTTCATAGCTCATTCATAGGAATAAAACGGCTTCGTTCTGTACATCAAAGAGGGGTCTTCTGTTTTTACTGGCTCTAAATCTTCCTCAGGTCTCTCTGGCAACTTGGACATAAAAGTAACCTAGATTATTTATATATATATAATTTTTTTTTTTTTCAAATTTAAATTGTACAAGAACTATTCATGCACTCCTTTCTCTCCAGCATGAGTTTGTTCTCAAAGTGGATATTCTTCTAACTGTCAGAAGATTGCTGAAGGCTGCTTTATTATCGCTGACATTTAGGTCCAGAAATGAGGCAGTGAAATGTGAGAACATGTAGAGAAGGAAGTTAATAAGGTTATCTGTGCTATAATGGCACTTTGTGATAAATCTCTCTGAGGCTTTTCAGCGAGCTGTTATAATTGTTAATCAATCCCTTATAACTGCACAATTCAATGGAGGAAACATAGGTGAAATTGCTTCAGACTTGTGCCTTTCACTTCTAATTGAAATATTAGTGGGAAAATGAGTATAAATCTCAGTAACAGTGTAAGAGTCGAATTCTCATGAAAGCTGTTTGTTCCAGACATTTAATTTGAATTTCTCTGATTTCATATTTTCATGACTCATTTAGCCTTTTTTCTGTTTGGTTTTATTTGTTTACTCACAGTGTTCAGCACAAGTACATGATGAAGCACTTAGTCAAATGTTGGAAAATAAACCTTGAAAACTTGTCTTCTACAACGTTAAAAAGGCCAAGGCTGCCTTTTCAACATGTTGATCTTTCAAACAGCTGTAGTCAAGCTGCTACTGAATTGGTTTTTCCATCTGAACCATTTCTGAGTTATTTGGTTGAAGATTCTCTGATTATTAAGAAAAAAAATAATTTTGCTTCATGAAGGTTGTGATTCAAATCCTAAGCGACTCATCAATAGGGTTAAAGAGGATGCAGTTATTTTAAAATAAATGCTTATAAAATAATTTCCAAATTAAAAGGATTTTGTGGGTGCAATAATTTGTAATCTTTAATGCTCAATCCTGATCATGGGTTAGGTTAACCATTTTTTAAAGTGCTACTGAATATAGTGTTTGTGAAAACCAAAGCACATGTGGCTTTTTACAAAATAGCAGCTCTCATGTTTAACATCTGTGGATGACTAATACTAAAACACGACATACTGATGTAGAATCTTCCCATGGGTGCCTTATATATTACATTTACCCCATATCATCGTCTTGCTCCATCCTTTTTGCCCAAGCGTGCCATTGATTTCTTTGGCTTTGCTGTTTAGAATTGTTCTTAAACTTTTGACAACCATTTATTATGTTTCCCAAGATGGATTTAATTTGTGCAACAGGCTGTATTTCATGCTTTGAAGGGTTTCACAGATAACTGACTTGCTGTCCAGACCTTCAGAGATGAATGTGTGTAGTTAAAGCTGGGTCTTCGTGACCCTTTGATGTCAATATATTCCCCAATACTTGAGCAGCATCAAAATAAGCCAGGATTCTTAAAGGGGCAGTATTATGTAAAGCTTTAGTTCATACATCATGATATAATGTTATTCCCTCATCAAAAACATATCTGGGGTGTTGCTTTGATTCTTTCATCCATGTTTGAGAAATCCTTTATTCTCCCATGGCGACCATTCAGCTGTGCAAAATGCTTGGGGGGACCGAGCACAGCTTTTGAGGACAAAACTCTTCCTCGGAACTACAGTTTCCAAGTCGAGCACCCTTGTCCTGCAACTAACCCACTCATCTCCTTCAGATTAGCTAACAGCAGTTAGCCTGGTGGAACTGCACATCTGAGCTCATTATACGAGCTACTTCTCAGTGCAAATGTTGCTGTCAACATTTCTCTCTCCTCTCTCTGTCAAAGAGGAGCGAGGACTTTCTGAAGGCAGAGCATCAGAAAGAGAAAGAGTTTCTTAAAGAGACAGAGGCCCAATTTCAAGGTGTTAAATTATGAAGTCAAATTTCTTTTAAGCCATATTTGATAAACAGCATTTTTAGAACAACTGGAGGTAACATAGTGACTTGATTGCGCTATAAAATGACACAACGTGGCAATAAAAGACATAATGAATGAATATACTTTACCCCAGAGGGGGAATTCACATTTAATACTGCTACTTTAAATTTGAGGAGACCTTAGAACACAATATTCAATTCATTCAATTGTCTGGTTGAATGAACCAGATACTCACCTATCTGGTTTCCAGCTGTCATAAGGTAAGTTGATGGGTACAGCCTGGACAGAGTCTTTCTGAATGAATGTTCTCCCAGCACATATGTAGATTCCGTACCCTTCAGTTATACATGTTAGGTTAAATGGTCTAGTTTTGTTTTCAATGGGCTATTTGAGTTTAATTTGACATGTTCAGAGCTTTTCACTTTATTGGCCAAAATTAATGTATTTCTAATGTTTTTTTGGAGACTTGTTTTAGGATCTTGCGGTCTGCTTTCATGGTGAACTTGGAGGGATAGTTAGACTTGGGTCTGTAGGTAAATGTTCTGGATGGCAAACCTCCTTCCTAATGTTAATAACAATGTTTGCATCAAGTACTCTTGTTCAATGTATATATGTGCAATTGTAGGCATTTTAAGTGAAAATAAAAGTTTATCCTTCACAAGAAATGATTAGAAAAAAAGCACATTTAATGAACATATTAAAAGATTTTTCTTATTCTTTAGTTGATAATATATTGAGATTTTTGATATTAATAGAATTTATATTAAATATATGTGCAAATATGCTAGAAAAATATATATTGTAGTTGGAAATCAAAGTAGGCAAACCAACCAAAGGCATTCATTTAAATGATGTTATTAATGCAAATTGGTTGACTAAAATGGAAAAAGAAAGTGTTGTCAAAATTTTTGCAATAAGACCCAGGGGTCTGTTCTTTTAATTCTGCTCAGTAATAACATCCTCAGTTTCTTGCCAGTGGCTATTACATATTTCAACTCTAATATAAAACAGGATAACCAACTGCTTTTTGTGCAATTCTTTCACAAAACTGAAAACCATTTCTAAATGTTCCATCCTGTTTCTCGTTATACAAATGTCCTCTGAGGAGCATGGCCATTTAAACCACCAGCATGACCATTTAAACATTTGCGATCCATCACTTGATATAGTTGATAATATTATTAATCTATCATTTTTAAAGTACAACTTCTTTGCAAAACAAACAATTTACTAAATGTTTACACATCATTATATGTATTTACTTTTTATCAAAAAATCCTTGTTTATTCAGTTTAGAGGAAATGAGAAATGATATGACTTTTATTATCTGCACTATAAATAAGGAAGAATAATTTACTGGCTTTAAGTGGGTGTGGGTCAGTCATGTTTCCTGTGGAACCAACCAAAAAGCTTCACATCTGCCAAGAAAAATTATCACAGCCACTGACTCAGGACAGGGAAAATAGTTTTCATGGTTCTAAATTATTCTTGTTTATCCTGTCATCCATGATGCTTTCATGATTTAGTAAAGTTCAATAAGGCTACCATGGCAAAGACATGAAGGAATTCCCTCAGGTTTTTATTCTCTCTGACCCTGACTGTGATTGCTCACTTTAGTGCCAAATCTTATTGCTCAGAAAACGATGGAACGAATAGACAACAAAATCTAAACGTTCTCAAGTGACAGCACTAGTAAATGTGAAGTAATGAGATTATACCCCTTTTTTGCTGAAGGTTTTTTTTCCTTCAAAGAAATGTTTGCTTGAGCAATTTAATTGTTTTGGAAATTCCAGGGCATCGCCCTCAGAGCTGTGCATTCCTTGTCTCCACTACACAATGCATTCCTCAGGAATAAAGGTGATCTCCATCAGAATTGGTCAGACCCCCAGGAAAGTCTCAGGAATTTTGTCCAGCAGGAAAACAAAATGTCAGACAATGTGATTGATAGTGTATTAATTAGAGAGAAGTCTTGGCCGTAGGTGTCTTTGTTATATGCCAGAATGCAGAGTGGCCCAAAAATGGTTCAATCTGAAGCGGTTTTTAGAAGCAATGAATCTGAGGAATAAAAAATATTTGGGATTCCAGTTTTGTCATTGCAGCTGCTACCATAAAAAAAACAAAAAACAAAAAAAAAACAGACGAAATAATATTCTTTATTTGGCAGATATTTTAAGAAGGTTCCGTATGTTTACATTACATTGCTTTTATGATTTTCATGCTTTTGAATACGAAAGTGAGACTTCATTAATGGGAGGTTTTGCATCGAATTTGTGTCAACTTCAAACCTCTTTGACTACTAATGAATTAGGTGATAATTTACTACAGTAAACTCATAGTCCACTCATAGAACTGGGATTATGTGACTAATATTTAATATTGGAGATTATTTAAAGTTGTTTTGGTTTGATCAGGTGTCCTACTTCGTCATATTTAATAAAGGTATGGTAAAAGCCACCATACATGGAAGTATAGGGTAATATAAAAACTTATCAGTTACGTCAATATATGGACAGACAGGAAAGTCTACAATGGGACATCTAAGGAGGTTTATGGAGGGACTCCTGAGGAGATTTCTTCTTCAATCAGACACAGAGAAAAGGAATAGGAGACTAACGGTTGGGTATTAATAAGAATGGCCAAGAAATAAAAAGTAGTACTATGGTGCAGTGAAGTTGTATTCTAGAATCACTTCTTAATTATGGAAAAAAAAATTGGAGAAGTCAAACTTTCTGTTTTTCAGGTATTTGCAACAAATATCAGTGGGATTCACTGCATTGCATTACATTCTTTACAAACTATTACTTGTTTGACCTGATGAGAAAATACAGTGAAGTCTTACTGTATTATTATTTGAATGTTATTATTTTACATTCAATGTAAAATAATAAAAAGAAACAAATAAATCATTAGTGTACTTCCAACAAGGGAATGTATGGGTACACTTTAACTGCAAAAGGCAGTTAAATGGTAACACCCTGGGGGCTGTGATGAAGATTAACAATAAAATAATTTAAGGTTAGTTCGATGATGATGATGATGATAATGTTATAAAAAGAAATGTACTGTTGTTGGGTAAGTCTGTGCTACAACAGCATAAACCAGAAATATGGAGCACGAAACTTGTGCCACATTTTGTAGTTTTTATGAGACCCAAATGCAGGCAAGAGATAATGCAGGATGATTTTGATGTGTTTCTAAAAGGAGTAGAAGGATCATGAGCCACAAACCATGGGGAAACAGGAGGAGAAATCAGAGGGAGTCAATTAAGACTGGAGGATTAAATACGAGGAAACAGTAATTACTGGAGCAAGGAACCAGTGAGTCCAGCTAAATGGACAACAACACTTTGGGGAGCATGACTACAGGGAGGAAAAAATGACTGATACAGGATAAATAAACAGAAAAGAAAACAGGAGAGGTTAAGATCCATAAAAAGAGCAAAATCATTAAAAGTTGCAAAACACAAGATTAAAATGAAAAAAGAAAACTCTGAAAAAAATTCCAAAAAAGTGCAACGGATCATGACAGCATGAGTTTCTAAATGAAGATTTGGATTAGTTGAAAACCCCTACACACACACACACACACACACACACACACATATATATATATATATATATATATATATATATATA
>CAEFZY010049838.1:0-14757 GCA_903066815.1 Brachyrhaphis roseni
CCAGGGTGACCCCGCCTCTCGCCCGGAACGCAGCTGGAGAGGCACCAGCACCTCCCGACCCCATTAGGGACAAGGGTGAACAGAAAATGGATGGACGGATCCTCCCCTAGTCATTTCTATATTCTTTGCAAGTTGAATAAACATTAATGTTATTTCCACATATCATCTCCAATGTCACCTGTCAGCTGTGTGGGATTCCCCTGCATAATTTCCCCTCAGAAAGCACTAGGAGAATCCGCGCTTTCTGATTGGCTACCTGTCACATTCAACAGCTTAAGAGTCGGGGAAAACCCCTGATTTAGATCGGAGCAAAAATCCGTGTAGTGTGAACTATTGCATCAGGTAGTCGATGTTCCCATCTTCTCTATTTAAATCTTATAATTACTGAAGGGCAACATATTATACAGACTTCATAATCTGCACTCTTTTGGATGAATGCAGTATTTATTTCCACTTTGGGTTTATGTTGTTTAGTGTTTTTTTCCAAGTACATTTTTTGTTAATGGAGACTGAGAATCTATTTTATTTCTGTTTTTGGATGTTTTGTTTATTTTGTTTATCAGTATTAGTGTTAAGGGTTCTTTTGAAAATAAAGTGTATCTTTGGCAGGAAATCACATGTATTATTACATCATTTCCATTAAATCAGTGTGAAAAGGTCTTCAAACAATATTATCGTTTATCATGATAATTTTTTGAGACAATTAATCACTCAGCAAAATTTGTTATCGTGACAGGCCTAGTGAGGCTGCATGTCTGCATTTCTGGTTGAAACTTATTTGTTCTTCGTTTATTAAAGTACATAGAAATTTTACTCAAGTAGGATTAGTTCATAATAATATTACTCTGATAAAAGGGTTACACTTATTCTTCCAAAACGTTACTCAAATAAATGTCTCATACACCTCCAGTCATCATTCTCAGTCCTCTGCAGGCATCTCATCTTTTAAAAACAAATGTAATCATATGACAGCTGGATATGAGTGCAGAGATGAGCAATCAGTCATTTGTATGAAAGTGTTAAACTTATTTAAGGCTGAAGTTCTGCCGTAATGCTGGTGCCAAATGTCAACTTCAGCCGGGTTCGGACTTTTTAACCGGAGTCTTCCTCTTATTAACGGGAACAAAGTGGCTCCATAGGCTTTCTGTGTGAGGGAGATTTGCAGCATAGAATAACCAAATAAGACACACACACACACACACACACACACACACACCCCCACCCAGATATGGGTGGGCTGGTGGTGGTGAGCCTTATCGCTGTGCCACAAAGTGGGAAGATTAGATTACTCACTTCCCTAAACCTCTAACGTGGTTACCATAGCGATAGCTGTGTGACTGGGGCAGCAGCTCGCCACTTTGGAGGCTGTTAGATGGCGCGATCAGCAGGGGAACCAAAGGTCAGGCTGCTACCTTAACGTTCACTTTCTATTTTATTTTATTCTATTGCTTAGATTGAAATGATTAGCTCCTTCACTCACTGTATCGATCTACAACGTAGAAAGTACCAAGTGGTGAATAGAAGTACGCAGAGTCGCTAACATATAGCTCCTGCTGAAGGTTGCAGCTCCTTAGCTAACATCTTAACAGCCCTTAGTTAGCTAGCTCTAATTAAGGAGTGCCAACCTCATTTTCACTTTGGGCCACAAAAATGAAAATGAATGTTCTTAAAGGGCCGGTTGTGGCAGAATGCAGTGATAAAACCTAGAAAAAAAACGTTAAAATATCAACGTCTTTTCACCCTGGTCTGTCCCTCCAGCATTTTGTGATTGTTTTGTGATTTTGTGACGCTAATTTAAAAAGATTTGAAAGGAATTTTGCGATAGTTAAGCTAACGTGTGACTTTTTGAATGTCTCCACGTTGATCCCAGACTACAACCTGACATCAAGTATGTCTAAGGCAGCAGTGGAAGTAAGAAACACTGCCACCTGCAGGTGGGAATTAGCATCGCTTAAATCTGATGTTTTTGAACATTTCTGCAGAAAGTTTGCAATAAACTCATAATTATGAATTAGTGCAAAAACATGCTTAGAATCTGTTGATTTTGCATGAAATTGAGAAAAACTGCTTTGATTTGACTGATAAAATAATTCCTATCATGTGTCCCTCTGGAGTGTATAGGGCCACATATAAAGCTGTGGCGGGCTGCATTCGGCCCCCGGACCTTGAGTTTGACACGTGGTCTAATGGAAACACCCTACAGTACGGCACTTCAGTGAACAGAGGAATGGAGACTGGTTGAAATATACATGTTACATTTTGGTATTTCTTGGACAATTATTACTAAAAATATTACTAAAATGTGTCAAAACCGTATTTTAAAGGATCAATGATTAACAATGTAACAATCTATGTAACAATAGATTTTATTTGAGAAACGGTTATTTCAGGTGTAGGAACTACGCAGCTGTTTTGTTGTAATAAATTTGTATAAAATATTGTCACATGGATGTCGCCATGATGTTTGTACTAAAATGAATTCTCTGCAGATAATATATGACAGGTGCTACGCAGCTAGCTAGCTCTGTCCAGTGAAAACAGTAATATTTGAGCATTAAGTAACCTTCAGCCCTTCAATTTGAAGCGGAGTGAATTGAAATATAAGGCGATGCAGAAATGATGAGGGGAAATAGATGAAGAGGAAGAGAGCTGCAGTTTTATGGAAATGCTAACCCAGAAGGAGAATGTATGCTACAAAGAGCTCCAGTTTCTAACACAAGCTGTATACAGTTAGCATTAGGATCAAAACAGTTTCTCAAATATGTTAAAATAGTTTGTTGTGAAAACTTTCAATTTAAACATCCATTCATTATCTTCCAGTTTGATTCGATTTTATGCTAGCTCCTGCTAATGCTGTTAGCTCCAGGTAATGATGTTAGCCGTAGCTAACGGTGTTAGCTCCTTCCAATGGTGTCCAGCCCATTATAATCAACCCGCGTCATCAGCCTAGCTTGTGTCGCACAGGTGAAAAAATTAGCGACCGCCGCAGGTGAAAAATATAATAAAGATATGTGATTTTTGGAGTTATGAGTTTTTACAAATCACAAACAAACAACTTTTAGATTAATAGAAAAATTACAGCACATGTTTAGCTAACAATGGATCCCTCTATATTAGCATGAATGCTTGAAATCCACTAGAGATGCAGAAATTAGCCATTTTATTCTTCCATTTCTTCTTAATGTTGGTGCTGTGAACCTTAAGATTCATCGACCATATTTGAAAAGCCAATAAAACAATAAAGTGTTATTTTTTGCTTCCTCATGAGGTTATTTCTGTGGGCTGCTTCCAACAGAGGAAGATCAATTGATATTGAATTCATAATCGCACCACAGTGGAGCCTCGCTCCTTAATTCAAAGTAATGAAGTGCTGGCAAATCCATAGCGTTGTGGGTCTGATCATTGGATTAATTACCTCAGTCAGGATATTGTATTTCAATTAGGCCCCAATACTCTGCTCATCTTTTCATTAGTCAACAGGCACCAAAAATAAATATTACATAAACAGTGGAGACAGAGAAAAAGATCGTCATGTTACATTTAAAAGTTATTTTTCCAAATGAAATGTAAATACTGGTAATTAGACTCCACTGAGGAGTCATAATGGAGCCGTTTTCTACCATTTACTGGGAGAAATGGCGGCTCTGACCTCGACAAAGCAATTGGTTTGGATGAGCGTCGGGATCGGACCTGAAGTCAGGTCAGGTCAGGTCAGGTCAGGCTGGCGGCGGCGGAGTCCTGCTGACTCACAACCAGAGCCTTGGATCAAATGGTGTTTATAGGCATTAATAAACCGAGAAAAACTCAAACTGGACGAACATCTGGGGGCTTTAAAGCTGAATAATTAACAGAGGTTCTACAGGGCGAGTTCTTCCTAAACGGGTCGTGATTAATTTGGCCTGAATGGGCTGTTTGCACAGAAAGGATGGATGGTTTGTTTTCTTCAACAACTACAGAGACAGATAAGGTCCAAATGTATTCTTCTACAGGTTTTAATGACATTACTAAGTTTTTTTTAAATATTCTTCTTTTTGAAAGGCATTTAAATGTTCAAGTATTATTAATATCAACATATTAATTCAGACATCTAAGTGGGAATAACAGAACTGTGCTTCTCTAACAAAACTAATCTGGTAGCTTTTGTTGAAAATTTCTCTACAAATATTCCTCTTTTCCCAATGAAATTGACAGAAGAAATAAATAAAAATTCATGCATTATTGACTAGAACTATGAAAAAACTTATCCATATTTTTTATCAACTAATAAAAACGAGATCCAAACATTGGAGGGAGATGAAATCTAATCACTTCTGGTTCTGTGGAAAGGTGATGGAAATGGGAATAGTCGATGAGACTTAATATTCTTCTGCAGTAGGAAATGAATAAAAAACAAGATGGAAGTCCTCTGATGGACGGCAGCTTCATGCAGTTGGACCAGTCCAATAAAATAAGGTGAAAGTCCAGATGCAGCTAAATTTATTCCTCTGTGATGTTATATTTTAATCCCACCATGTTTTGTCAGAGGAGAACCGATCTGGCCGATAACTGATGATGACATTGTTAAAAAGAAACATTTTTTGGTTTGAAAAGTTGCTAAATATAATAGTGCAGTCGCTGCGTTGGCAACATTAGCTGCGTTTCTATTAATTGGAATTACAAAAATGAATTCACTTTTTGGTACTGCATCAATTTAAAATAAAAAAAAACCATTTTCTTGATAAGAAGCTTTTGCGCTGGATGAGACGGTTTTTCAGCCATTTTGCAAAACTGCAATGGAAACAGTTCTTTCTTATCACGTCGATTTAAATGGCTGATAAAAATAACATCTTATTTAATTGTTTACATCCGTCGCCACCATGTTGTTTAAAGACTTATTGAGTGAAAAAACTTATTCACATGTGATTTTAACTGCATTTCTCACAACGCAATTGTGAAATCTTTACTCAAAAGAAAAAAAAATTTCTAAAAAGTTTACTAAAGTATTGAGTAAATGATCAAATTATCAATCATTTAATATTTAAAAGATTATATAAAATGGAGCAAAAATATAAAGTTAAGTGGAAATTTGGTGTTTGAAAGATCAAAATAAAAACTATTTAAATGACATAATTACAAAATAATTTTTTGATCAAAATGAGTTTCTTTCAATATAAAACTGATGAAACTTAAAAACTGCAGGTGTGTCTGTCTGGTGAAGTTTTGGTTTAAACATGTTTGTTTTTCATTCAGTGGGTAGAAAATCCAGAAATTTTACTCAAGTAAGAGAAGAGATACTTCATAATAAAATTACTCAAAGTACAGCATTGTAAAAATACTCCTAAAAGTACAACTTTTCAAAAATAAAATACTCAAGTAAATGTAACTACATGAATGAAAATATCCTTCTTGTAATGCAGTTGGAGGCCGCACAATTCACTTCAAGGGCCACAAATGGCCCCCGGGCCGCAGTTTGGACACCCATAGGATAGATAATAAACACACTCGTCTTCCATTGTAATGTTTTTATGTGCCGTCCGTCTTTTTTTAGCCTCAGAGAGAACCAGACTTGACTTAACGTTGTTTTCTTTTAATCTGTGAATTTTCAGAAACCTTCTTCTGTTTAAAGCTTTTGTCGTTTTTTTCTCCCAGCAGAGATCATGTGAGCGAAACTCAATTTCCCCTCCACTGTACAATTTGATTTGGACAAGCGTCTGACCATGTGACCTCTCATGACCGCCGGCTCTCCGCTCTGCACAGCTGACTCGTGTTCTCACTTATCTGATGCAGAAAATAAATAAATAAATAAAAGAGAACACACTCTGAAGCATGAATGCAGCCATGCATGCTCTGCAGCTGTACTCCCCACACACACACACACACACACACTCAGAGTCACACAAACCTCCTGCAGCCAATGGAACTGGCAACTTCCTGGCGTATCCCGGTTTATGTGTGTGGATTTATGGCGGGCCGTTAAAATGTATTTGCTGCTTC
The DNA here is from genome assembly GCA_903066815.1 of Brachyrhaphis roseni. Taxonomy (NCBI): domain Eukaryota; kingdom Metazoa; phylum Chordata; class Actinopteri; order Cyprinodontiformes; family Poeciliidae; genus Brachyrhaphis; species Brachyrhaphis roseni. Next base: position 5,974 of record CAEFZY010049838.1, read on the forward strand.
CCTCAAAGCCATCTTTTACAGCCTCTTGCTTTAACCTTCTCCCCCGGCTCGTAAAGCACCAGCAGGCTTCCTCCGCATGCGCTGACCTCTCCTCCCGCTCTGTGCGGACCGAGGCTGTTTGCGTTTCCTCCTCTGGTGCAGAAACACACCCTTTGCCCCTCAGCTGTTGTTTCCTAATTGTCCGTTTCCCTCCTGAATGATCGATTCACCCTTTCGGAGTGTTTCTACTTGAGTAATTTTATTATAAAGTTCCTCTACTCTTACTTGAGTAAAAGAAAAACAAACATGTTTTAACCAAAAATTCACCAGACACAGACACACACCTCCTGTTTTTGTTAAAGTTTCCTAAGTTTTTTACTGAAAGAAACTGATCTGGAAACATTTTTTCTTTTGCCTGATTTTGTTAATTGTATTAATTATTATTGTTTTGGTCCTTAGAATACCAACATTTCCATTTAACCTTATATTCTGATCAGTCTGATGATGTAATTTTTTATTTTTTTCTTTATTTTTAAAATTAAATGTTGGTGTAACTCATATTAATTCAGATTCTTCTAATGTTTGTCTTGTAGACAGTAATAACTGTTGGGAGGAAAGAGCTCCAGTAGCAGTCTGTATTACAGTGAATCTGAAGAACCCTCTGACTGAAGACACTCGCATGAAGAGGATGGTCGGGGTTGTTGTTTTCTTGGTTTTATTAAGAATCCTTCAAGGTGAAAATGTTTTAAAACTTTAAAAAGCAACTAATTAAAATCTGCAGAGTAAAATCCTGAGATGCTATAAAACTGTAATGTTTTATACAGTTTTATTTGAAACTGTGTAACGTCACTGCATTTCCAGCTGAAAACAACGTCCAAGCAGAGAATAACTGATCAACCATTTTTAACTTTGCTGCTGAGTGTTTTCAGTCTGCATGCTCCGTTTCCTCTCAGCTTTTAGGTTTTATTAAGACGAGACCTGAGACACAGCTTGACAAACAAAGCATGATGGGAACGCCGGTGTCACGATGAGTGGGCTCGTCCTGCTCCTGCCTCCATGTGTCCAGCTCACGTATGTGGAGGATGTTTTTTAATCTCAGCCTTACATTTCCTCTCCTCTGTTATCAGCTTTGCAGCGTTTTTACATCAACAGCCCCTCGGCCTCAGACCATGTTTTTGTTTCTCTATCGCTCTGTTCCATTTCTATCTCTTCTTTCAATCTCTCTCTTTCTTGTGTTCAAGTCTAATGAAGCTCAAACGCACCACAGCTAACGTAGGAGCTGAATATGCATATAAGCTGCGGAATATTAGCGTATGTGCTGATATTAGCTGTCTGTTTTTCAAACATATTGACACATTTTGAAGCATCACATTAGAAAAGGTTGATAGAAAAATCTGAGACAACTTCCTCAACTTTGCAAAACAAGTTAAATATTTATTATATAAACATTTAATGTAGCAAAACTCTGTGCCTTATCAGAGGACAAACCTCCAAATCGGAGGGGGGGCTCTCTTCATTTGTCCATGCTAGTTTTCAACCTTTACTTCCTGTTTCTTACAGTCATAAGTAGCGTCAACATCTGATGAGATTACGCTCTCTGTAGCCTGTTGATTCGCTCCAAACCAGTAAATACAAACACAACAAATTCACATTTTATTTTCTTACAACAATTTAAAAGTTAATTCAGAATTTGCATGACAAACTGGATAGAAACATAGCCAGCGTCTCACTTCCTGTCTCATTCCCTTGCTCTGAACTAAACACACGCCAGGTTTATCTCGGTCGCTAACGGTCTATGAGACCTCGTCAACTTTAAAATGTTTCATTTCTATGCAGACCATTTGATTTGCCAAAACAGGTCAGTTTCTCATCAAGTTTCAGAAACTGAAGTTATCTCACAAAGCTCTTTGTGGAGCAGCTTTTATTCAGTTGAATGCTCTAGTAAACACTTACGTTATAACTCAGGGTTAGGACCGGGGTCACTCTGGTCACCAGGGATTTCCCTGTAACTGCAAAGGCCGTTTTCACACTTGACAGTTTGGTAGATTTGGTTTAGTTGGGGGAAAAAGTTGCAACATTTGTTACATTTCCAGCTACTGTAGTTCTCTTTCTCTCTGCTCTGAGTCCAACCAAACCCTGTGAGCATCCTGTTCCCCTCCTGGCCTGTGGGGGCACTGCACCAAGAACCACTGAAGGAAACAACACTAAAATCTCTGAAGACACTGAGAGCAACTTCCTTCTACTCAAAATGTAAACTGTTGTCGAATTTCAGCGATTTCTCTTTCGTTTTTAGTAAAAGACCACGAGCCATTTCACCTGGTAGCGCTAGGCTAGCATGCGTGCTTTGGCTGTATTTACCCAAAATGCCCTGCGCTGTAGTCCACTTCCTGCTTTTGGAGCAGTATCTGGTCCACTTGGCGTTCACATATACATTCAAACCGAACCAGAGTTCATTTCAACCAAACCGAGACCGAGGTGTGTAGGCGAACCAGAGTTCAAATGAACCGGACTTTCCACACAAGCGGACTGGAGTTGGATTAAAGTGGACTAAAGAGGAATCATTGCTTCATGGTGGAATGACACAAAAAGAGTCTTTTTATTCTAAAGAATAAAACCAAAGCCACATAAGTCTACTACAAAGATGGATTCAGTTTGTCTCTGAAACCTCCAGAGTTTCTCTCTAACTCCTTAAGGAAAAACTTAAAAGGTGACCAGGAGATGGAGGAATTACCCATCAAGTTCTCCAAGAAAACTCATTTTATCTTTTTATATTCAAGATCTTAATCCTTTAGTTGTGATCCACAAATGTTGACCACATGTGAGGGTTGAATTCTTGAATTTAGAGGTTTAAACATGTGATTCTCCAGGAAGCTCCAACTCACTCCCTGACCCAGAGGGAATATTTCACCTTTTTCCACCTGAGAACCATTCTGTCCAGTTCACTCAAATTCATTTCATTACCGTTAAATCTAATTCAACCACAAAACAATCCAATATATCGTGCTCCCTTAAGCTTCTCATCTTTCATCCGGTGCCTCCTCCCACCAATGTTCTGATTCCTCTTCACATCCATTCATCATTCCTTTCCTTTAGGAAGATTTACCAACCAGAAGCTTTCCTGAGACTGAAAACTCACACATCTTGTCTTAAATCGCTCCATACCTTCATCAGATCCAGATCTTAAGATAATAGTTTCTTCGTGAGAACAGTTTAACAACAGTCTAGACCTTAAAACAAAACCATTACCTTGTAGAGACTTGAGAATTTAAACATTTCAATAACCTTTTCCCTGCTTCCTTCTGCAGTACGGTGTGAAATGAAGCCAAGTGACAAGACAATAATCGAGGTCATGAAATAAACCTGTGAGCAGTGTCATGTCCTCCCTCTGTGTGAACAGTCTGCACCAGAAACAAGAAGCACCTTCACTGTCTGACAACTGCAACAAGGCCGAGCAAACGCAGCGTAATCAGCCGGTCGACTGACACCGGCTGCATCAGAAAACGTGTCAGCTAACATATCCGTCACACATTAGCATTCACCTACAGTCGTAACACATCTGTACATAAAACATGAATATTTGTCCTTTAGAAGTTCGACCAGGTTTAAAAGCAACTTGTTAGTTTATGTGCAAGCTGTAAAAATGCATACAAAACTCATCACAATGTGTCGACTGTGGATCAGCTCCAGTTCCAGCTCATTTTTATCTTTTGCTAACTTTGAAGAAGTTTAGCGTATCCAGGTTCTCCTAAATTAATTTTTACTAATAAATTCTAAAGCACTAATTTTCTCAAAAGCTTAATTTGATCTGATGAACCTCTCACTCTGAGGTTCTCAGAAACATTCAGGGCTGTTTTAATGCAAAGTTACACTGGCTGCAGCTTTTCTTCGGAGGAACCCATCGCTAACTCAGAAAGCTAATGAGAAAAACATCAGACCTAATTTTAGAGCAATCAGTCGGGGATTACAGCTGGACTCCATCTTCACGCGCTCTGATCATACGACTAAAACAGGCATATGTTAACTAAGCCGCTAACAGCAGAACTCATTGTTAGCTTAGCAGTTTAGCACATTTGATAACCTTCATAATGTTAAACACACTTAGCTTCCCCTAAATTTACTTTGTTGTTTTGTAAATGTTCAGTTGAGTAAAGTTTGAAATCGATGTTAAAGTTTTGGTTATTAAATTCTTCAGGTAGTTAGCCTTTTATAGTCATGCTCTTATTTTGAAGTGGGTGAAGACAGTTAACATGCTAAATTAGCATCTGACGTGGAGCTCTTGGATTGTTTTCTAATCTCTCTAACCTTCAGGTCCTGTCTTAATGGACTTCAGATATAGTACTTTCCAGAGTGCAGATTATCCTGTCAGGTGCGACTTACATTATTTTTACATGAATACTGACTTAAATAAACCGAGGAGAATAAACCCAATCGCGGACCGGTACGTCTGAATGCCGTGGTAGTTGCCATGGAGATGAATATAAATGACTTTGCGTGCGGGCCGTCTTGGTGCGAGTGTTGTATGAAACGCGGATTCCTCTCATCAGAGTTTGGGCAAAAATCTGTGCGTCAGAAACTGTCATCAGATTTCCAAGCCAAGGTTGACAGTTTCCAGGAGTTTTATGAAAAGCAGGTAACTGAACCACTTCAGCAAATTAAACTATGAATGCAAGTCTCAAGAGCTTTAATTACTTTAACCACACAGACTAAACTTATCGGGATGTAAAGTTGTGTTCAACGTGAGGAAAATAAAACTTTTTGTGTCACAGAGAAGAACATATACAGAAGCATATTGAAGAAAAGCAGCAGCGTATACGGAGTTGGAGCAGAGGAGGTGTAGGAGGACGGATGAGGTGAGTAATCTTACCATCGTCTCCCGATCCCGACCCGGCATCTGCAGAGAGAACAAACACAGTTATTAACCACAGGCTGCAGCAGACACACATTAGCTGAATGAGCTTGGGTCAGCATGTGGAAGTGTTCGTCTGTTTGACTATCGGCTTGTGGTCGTGTTGGGAGGATGCTTTCTGTTGTGGGGAGATGAGATTTCTCCAACGATAGAAAGCAATACTGCGACTCAGATTTAAAAGTGAAAGGCTGGAATAATAAACAGAGGACGAGACTTTGAGCGCGCTCCGCTTCCAGCTGTTCGCGTGTCAGCAAATGCTTTTCTACGGCTTTCCCTATGAATCTACGTAACGCTGTAGAAACAGCATCAGCTCACCCAACCGATCAACGCCGCTGCTGTAACCCGATCAGCCTCATAAAACAAAACCGAAGCTATTATGTTTGGATCCGGAGAGAAATAATCTAGAGTTCACCACAGCTTCAGTTACTACAGCTGGAAACTAAAAATCAGGACGAACTCTGACCTGAACCTTCAGAGCCACATAAAGACTGTAACAAAGTCGGCCTTCTGTGACCTGGAGAACATTTCCAGGACTGGAGGACTAATGTCGCAACGAGATCCAGTATCATTAATTACTGCAACAGTGTCTTCATAGATCAGAGAATAAAATACAGCTGTTAGTTTATAATGACTGAACGGCTTAAAGATCTGCTGCTGTTGGACCAACCTTCTGGTTCTGCTCTTCATCTCCAGAACCAGAACCAAACATGGAGAAGTAGCATTCAGCTTCTATGTGCCACAAATCTTCAACAAAAATTTAGCTGAAAAAATAGCTGAAACACTGACTAAAAGTAACCTGGATAAAGCTGCTTTTGATAAAAAATTCAACTGTTGATTTTTGTTTTTTATGATGTAAAGCTCTTTGAACAGCCTTGTTGCTGAAATGAGCTGTATTAATAAACTTGATTGATTGGTTGATTGATAAGGCGAGCTGCTGAAACACACGAGGCCAGACCAGGCGGGTGTTTCTGGCTCTGCTTGCTGTTGGGACATGCGAGATGTTTTTTAATAGTCCTGATGGAACCTGATCGGATCTCTGTCACTGATAGCGGCATGGCGTAAGGCCCGGTTCGATCCAATACATTTCTAACAGAAACACGTTTGGGTTATGGTCCTATGTCGGGAATCAAACGGATCACATTTCAGAGGTTTTATTAGTAACTCTGTACTGTTGGCAGAGTTTATAAATAACATTTTTGGCATTGAGTGGCGCAGTTGGCAGCACTGTTGCCTTGCAGCAAGAAGGTCCTGGGTTCGATTCCCGGTCTGCCGTCTATCTGCATGGAGTCTGCATGTTCTCCCTGTGCATGCGTGGGTTCTCTCCGGCTTCCTCCAAAAACATGACTGTCAGGTTAATTGGTCTCTAAATTGTCCCACGGTGTGAATGTGCATGGTTGTTTGTCCTGTCTGTTTCTGTGTTGCCCTGCGACAGACTGGTGACCTGTCCAGGTGACCCCGCCTCTCACCTGGAACGTAGCTGGAGAGGCACCAGCACCTCCTGACTACACTGGGGACAAGGTGTTAGAAAACGAATGGATGGCATTGAGAAACTTTTTGAAAAAATTTGCTTTTAGTGGTGAAGTATTTCAACTCTTACTTGAGTAAAATTTCTACTTAAGTAAGAACTGAATGAAAAACAAACATGTTTAAACCAAAAATTCACCAAACACAGACACACACCTGCAGTTTTTCTTAAAAATTCACATGCTTTTTATTTATTTATAAGTTATTGCCAATTTCGTATTTAAAATATCAAAATTTCCATTTAACTTTATATTCTGGTCTATCTGATGATGTAATTTTTAAATATTAAATGATTGATCATTTGATCAGTTACTCAGTAGAGTATGACAAGGACAACAAATGTCAGGGTGATGTAAACAGATAACGTTTTTAAAGTTTGATAGTCGATACATCTTATTACATATTATGCTTTATTGTTTCATGTCAATGTGTCATAACAAAGCATTACCCAAACATTACAGGATTAAATTACTGATTATAATTTTAAAAGAGAACCAATGAACCAGCAAAGTAATTAAATTAAAAAATGTTTAAGCCCCTTTTAATAAAAGACATGAAAATAAAAGTTTTTCTTGCAGAATTGGACAATATTTCTAAAGTAACGTTTCTTCGGAGAGAAACTAATCCCAAAATGAACTTTTGTTTGTAGATGAACTTTATAAATTGGTCCTTAGGATTTATATCTTTATATTTCTGTGCAAAGTCAATATTTTATGGTAAATTTATTTCAGTGCTGCCCTCTTCAGGTGGGATGGTGGTACTGCAGTTGATTTTTCCTATTGGTTACAATGGTAGAGCTCAATTGATGTCTACGCCACACAGCCGAACGTTTTGGTGTAAAACCATCTCACTCTGACACACATCAGGAGTTTGATTAATACCGTTTCCATAGTGACGGTTCTGCTGATTCAGGACCATTTCTGCAGAGGGATCGGTGCTTCACGTCACCACAAAAGTCTCCAACAGCACAGAAAGATATCAGTGGATTTGCTGCTAGTCGCTTTCAAGAGAAGAGGTCTTTTTAATACGGTTTAAAAAGTTGCTAAATATAGTGACAAAGTGGCTAAGTTAGCAACATTGCTTCTTTTGTCCTGACCACACCCACTAAACCACGTGTGCTGGCTCCGCCCACTTTAGGGGGATTTCTCCAGATTTCTCTAGGGGCGGGGTTACGCTTTCACAGTTTAAAGTTTCAATAAAAATAGAGGCAGGTTCTAATTTTAAGGTTATTTATCCATTAGCTTGTTAATACAAACTTTTTTATGCCTGATTTAAAAAGGCAAAATGGAATTACATCAAATCAACTTACTGTTGTTGAAAAACCGAAAGTTTACAATAAAATGAGACCAAACAGTGCACCAATTAAATCAATTTTTGGTTTTCGGTAGTGTAAAATTATTTTTCTTTTCCAGACTGGAAAGCAGAAAAGAGGAAAAATGAGCAGAAGAAATGAGCTTTGGGTTTTTATTTACTTTAAAGATAAAATCTTTTTCATAAGAATGAGTTTGGGTTCATTCGGCTCACTCTGTTTTCTGATGAAAATTAAAGTAAAAAAAGAAAGTGGTTCCTCTGAATATAAAATAAACTGAACTAAAACAGAGTAGCTGCCTCCGCAGAAGTCAACCTTTTCCCTACAACACCAAATATTAACCAAGGTTTTATTTTCTTTTCAAACAGAACTCCGACGCACATCTTTAATCACAGAAAGAGAAAAAGAAAATCCTTCTTTGAACTTTGTCTGCAGTGCGCTGCCTCCTCCATCGCCTTTCAGTCTGCGGGCTTTTATTGACCTTGGAGCATGCGGGACACTAAGTGTGCAGTGTTTCGTGAAAAGGCTTAGCTTGGCGGATCAGGCTGCATTCAGAAGGGGCTCGTGTTAAATCAATAAAAACCTTTAGCTTCAGAACAATACCAGCGGAGGCGCTCAGATGAATAACATATCGCAGTTTGAACCGTCAGAGATGGAGAAGAAAACCAGTGACGTCTCTGGGTAGAGCAGGAGGGTCCAAAGTGCGGCCCGGGGGCCATTTGTGGCCCCTGGATTACTTTTGTGTGGCCCATGACCGCAATTCAAGAATGGTACAAATTTGCTCTCTGTTGAGGAAAATTATTATTTTAGTGTTTCATACAGTTCATTCTATTATATTAAAAGGTATATTGAATATTCTCACCAGGATAACTATGTGTAAATGACTTAAGTGAACTCTCTTTGAACTGCTTCTGATATCAGGGCGAGGAACAGGAGGTTATAAAACTGGCATTTTTGTGAGCCAGTATCACTTCACTCTGGGAAAAGGAAGAATGTTGGGTTCACGCAGCAATTAAAAGTCTTTTAGAAAATCACATCTGGGATGGTGTTAAACTGAATATAACAT
>CAEFZY010049842.1:0-22439 GCA_903066815.1 Brachyrhaphis roseni
AATTACCTCCTCCTTGTGTAGATCAGTTCTCCAGAGCCTTAATGACCTAATTATTCCATTCAGGTGTGGTGCAGCAGGGGCTCATCTAAAAGTTGCAGGACACTGGCCCTCGAGGACTGGAGTTTGACACCCCTGCTCTACGGCATGGGTTAAACTCGAGGCCCAGGGGCCAAATCCAGCCTGCCAGAAGTTTTTACTGGACCCTCTAGATTCTGGAGCTTACAGTTGTGTTTTTAAATATTATTTTATCAGTCAATCTGTTGTTTTGTTTGTTACAAAAAAATTTGAATATATTTATCGACTGCAGTGGCAGCTATTTCTTAATATTTTTGACGGTTTGTTAATCAGTAGTTTTATTTTTCTGCCACTTTAAGACATTGTTGACCTCGATGTGGCCCAAAGTGAAAAAAGTTTGCTCTGCTAACGGACTGGGCGAGGCGTTTCCAGTGGCTTTGAGTTGGAAACCCGTACTGGTTTTCCTCCAGCACTGAACTGGTTTGGTACAGTAAAACTGATCCGGTCCTGGGAATGTTTCCCTGATGCAGAGCTTCAGGATGAGTCCTGCGTGATAAATGTGATTTCTTCATGTTTAGTTTTTGTTATTGTCTCCCAGCCGCTCCAGGTCCCGCTCTCGGTCCGGCTCTGCCCCCAGGGGGCGCTCTGCATCTCGCTCCCGCTCTCGATCACCGTCAGCCAACCACAAGCGGGCCAGGTAAATCCTCAGTGTGTGTGTGTGTGTTTGTGTGTGTGGCAGCACAGGGCAGTGGGAGGGGTGATATGTGTGTAGAGGGCAGGTGTTCAGGTCAGAGTCAGCCATCTTAGCCAGGGCGCCGACGGCCAGACGGAGGATCCGAAGACTCCACAGCTTCCTCACCGCTGGTTCAGGGAAAGTTCAGCGGAAGGAAGACCTGAGCTCTTGTGCTCTCTGTTCCGGATCGTCTCTGATCGGGAATAGGGAGCACAGGAAGACGACGAGCAACCACAACGCCTGCTCACCTGGAGCCTGTCTTAGCTAACACAGCCAGACATTAGCAGAAGCTAGCAGACAGAAGGTACTTAGCTGAGTTTGGCTAGCCGAGGGCAGCTTTGCTAGGTGAGATCAGCTAAATGAGCACCAGTGGTGTGAGTTGGGGTGAACATCTTTGCAGAACGTTTTGTTTATTTTTCATATTTTCTTTAAAGCGTGTGGTGGGAGCTGAGCACTGCACAGACACCGCCGCTGATCCCAGGCCCAGGGTCTGCCAGCTGGCGGTGTGCACAGCCTGCGGGAGGGTGACTTAAGCGCTGACCTGAGATCAGCCTCCGCCGGCGTCTGACGTTAGACAGCGAGACAGAGGTCGACCTACCGACCGACCCCTCGCCCCTAGAGCCAGCCGGCCAGCCTTCAGAGCCGGGCTTTAAAAACCCGTTCCCCACCTACCAGAACCCCCCTACCTACCAGAGTTCTTCGCCTCGGTCTTAGCTTCTGAGCGTGAGACACAGAGCTGACGAGAGATCAGACTTCAAGAGCGTCTCCGAGTTGTAGTCGTCCGTCCTTCAGTCCTTTGATCCTTCGCTTCTCTGTACTTGTTGTTTCTGCCGCTGTCTCCAAAGGTAACCAACCCCCCACCCCCTGACTAAGCTCATGTTGATGGTGACAGAACATATTGAGTCGTTAAAAAGCGAGCATGTGCGGCTGGATGTGGGAGTGAGTGAGTGGACGTGTGAATGTGTGTCAGGCTGACAGGCAGGAAGGAGGGCGTTAGCCGCCCGCCGCCACAGCTTCTCATTCTGACATGAAATCTGTTAGCGCAGCTTAAAGGCGCCGCACGGTCGACCCAACTGCCCAGATCAGCTCTCTGACACTGCGTTTACTTTTTCAATGTGTCGATGTTCTGAAAATGTCGGAAAAAAGAAAGCAATTTCACAGTAAAGCTGCAGGATGTAACTTTTATCAAATATTTTTTACATATTTGTTTAAACTCTCACCATGTTGTGACAGTTTAATATGACACAGATAATCTGTGAAAACATCGGTCTCCTCCCTGAGCTAACAGTGCTGCCTGAAGAAATGCACCAAAAACAAAAAAATCAGAGCCAGGAGGAGAGGCTTAGCGCTGTCAGTCAACTCATGTACTCGCTGCTAAATGTGCTAATGGCAAAGAAAAAAACAGGACAACCATTTATCCGCCGTCATTAGTGACATGCTATGAAAGGTTTAGTATTCACAACGGCTATGCTAGCTGCAGTTCAGAAGGGAGCAATGGAGCACCACACACAGGATGATTGACAGCGCTAAGATCCTCCTCCTGGCTTTAACTGGTTGTCTCTAGTTAGTACTGGGAGGAGGCAGAGGAGATTTTTTTCTCTTTTTTTCCAGATTATTTGACAAACCAAACTGTTATGACATGGTGGCTATCTTATAAGTAAATGATTTGCCGTCATTTGACCGGTCACAATAACAAATATTTCTGGATGATAAATTGTTCCAGAAGTTATTGTGATAAACAATAATATTGTTGCTTTGAGACCATTTTAAAATGATAAAATTATAATTGCCAGGTCATAAATGTAAGTAAGAATTTGTTCTTAATAACTCACCTGGTTTAAAAAAAAACATAAGACATTGAGAAAAATCAATAAACTTTAAATTCTATAGAACATTCGACACTGGAACTGGAAGACTTTTTAAATATCTAAAAGTCTTTGTAAAGAAGACTTTTAGCCTTTGTAATCTTGTCCTTCAGAATAAAGGCTTGTTGGGACCAAAACACCAAACTGAAAACTTTTACCGTCTAGTTTTTGGTAGAAAGAGAAACAAAAAAATCATTCAAAAGGAAATTATCAAGCTCATTTTAATTTGTAATGCGATTATTTGATTTATTGATTATTGTGACAGGCTTACTTGTTAATTGTAAATCACATAAAAACCCTGAAGCGTCGCTGCGGCGGTGAAACAGCGTAATCCCGCCTGGACAGTTGGCTCAGCCGCGCCAGCCCTTTAAACTGACTTTAGCCCTGGTAGTTTTTGCAGTGCAGAGAAGCCGTAGGTGTGTCTCCCCGTCTGCTGCTGCCGCAGGTTGATCCCGGTCCGTTTGTGTTTCAGTCGCTCCCGCTCAGCGAGTCCGGCCCGGAGCCCCACGCCTGCAGATGACTGAGCGACCAAGACTCACAGCATCAGCAGCTGTTTTCCTTTGGTTCTGGTATCGGTCCGTGTCGTCTCTCATTATTTCCAGATCTATTTTTGTTTGTTTTTTTACCTCCAGGACTGCCATCTCCACAGCTCCACATGCCCCACGTTGTATAAATAGGAGTAGTTTTAACTGTTGCTGCTGTGTAAGCAATCTGTATTTTGAGAAGCGTAGCAGAGAAAGGATGCGACACCTCGTTTGACTTTTAGCTGTAAAACTCTGATCTTCCAGCGGAAAATGGCAGGAATGGGCTGAGCAGATGAAATGAGCTGTAGTATTAAAACATCCTGAGTTTTTCTGTTGGTCTCCTCTTCACAGGGACACTTGTTGCTCTGCATGCCTTTAGATTTAAAGTCACGTTGTTTTCCTGCTTTCCCTTCATGAAGCTACCTGAATAATGTGATTCCCTCTGAGTTTGATACATTGCTCTGAACCGATTTTAAAACACAAGTGAGGCTCATGTTGGGGCAGCTGTTTGCTTTTCTTTCTGTTCTCGGCTTTAGAAGTGAAAGTGTGGCAGTTTTATTTTGGAATAAACCTCTTCAACACATCCTGCTGCTGTTCTGGTGTGTTTCTGTTGATATTCTGTCAGATTCAGACATTAAAGTTGTGCTAATTCAGTATTTTAAACCCATTCTCCAACTGTTGCACAACTGGGCTATCTTTACTGAAATGCAGGGTAAACAAAAATGATAACCAGAGGCCATGTTCAGGGTTTTATCAGTGACAATACATGATGAAGTGATTATTAAAATAAACTAATTTAGTAACTGATTAATCTTTTTTTTTTTTTTTTTTTTTTTAAAAAGAAGCAATTTGCTAAAAGACATATAGCCGTAATTAAGCCAAAACAAAGCTGAGTTTTTCACGTTAGAATAATTTTTACCTGGATCCTTTGCTACAAATAATCAGCTGTACGCTATAGGAATGCTGTTATAGTATTTTAGGCTATGACATGTTTTATTTAAAAAAGGAATTGAATTAGTTTAAATGTTTAAACATGTTTCTAATATTGTATTAAGTATTGTACTAGGGCCATTGTAGATAGGACAAAATTGTGAATTTCTGCCAAAAATACTCAAATTTTGAGATTAAAATTTTATACAAAAGAACTTGGAAAATTGAGTTTCAAAACTTCGAAATAACTCAGCTCATGAGAAACAGCAGTGCTGCTCAGTTTATCAGTTAACTGATGAAGATCTTTCTCTAAGTTGTTTCTCCAGTTAAAACCTTCAAAGTTTCATCTTAACCAGTAAGTTGCTTGAGATCTTACTGGGCAGATTATTAAAGTTTAGTCATGTGGGCCTTGGGTTCCTCAAGGCTCCATTCTGGGGGACTTTATTAAAGACTATTACTGTATAGTCTTCACACAGTAACACAGCGGATGACACAACTTTTTATTTGTATCACCAGATGACATTGATTTTATGCACACATGTTATGTTGAATTAATTGACTAAGTTTCTCCAGTTTAATGCAGGAAAGACAGAAGTTATGGTGTGTGATTCAGAAAATGTGATCGTTGGAAATAAGTTTACTAGAAACGTAGTTGTGGTTATGGATGCAGACAGGGATTTAAGCAGCCTGAAGTCGTCACCAGAACAGGATTTTCACAGAAAAACCATTAGATGGTTGTATTTACAGTAAGTTGTATTATTATGATGTTTTTATTGTTCTTGGTAAAGGTGAAGGTAATTTTATTTATATAGCACATTTTCAGCAACGATGCAATACAAAGTGGTAAAGATCAAGTCAGTCAAGCAGCTGCAAGTCAGATTCCTTATCAAAACCAGGAAAAACTGACCAGACTAAGTCACTGTTTTCTGTTTTTATTTTTAAAAAAATCTTTTATTCATTTAAATTGAGTTGAAACTGAATGCATCTTAAAGTAGCTTATTAGTTGCATTTACTTGAGTGACATTGGGGGTTAAAAAATATATTTCTAGAAGTTTTACTACATGACACTTTCTACTCTCACTGCTCTTACATGAGTACATTTATGGACACTCTTTGAAGAAGAAGCCCAGGTGCATATCCTGCTCTGAGGTATGTATGCATTATTAGAAAGTTTCATATTTTGGAAAAGTGAATCTGTTATAACTTGTTGGTGTATAATTTTTCATTTTAGTTTTTTAAAATACCGGAGTTTGCTCCTAGATTTATATGTTTGTCTTTCTGATAACATTATTTTATTTTTACTAGAGTAAAAATATGCTGTAATGCTTCTCTTGAATAAAATATTTGTCTATTCCACCCACTTCTGGAAATACATCGTGCTGTAAATAAACCCGTTTACAATCAGAATCAGCCATGTTTATGTGCATAAACAAGGGATTGACTTCGATTTTCACTTGCTCACAGCGTACAAGCATTAAATTTAAACATAAAGTAAAATCAAGATATTTTATTCCATGAAGAAAGTTTGAAAGCGACAAATGCTTCAATGACATTGTTTATTCAAGCTTTGGGGCCAACCAACTTAAAGCTATGCCATCTCTTCTCCTATTGGTTTAAAGTAAACCCGACAGCCGCTTGAGCCTATCACGTTTCGTTGCGTCACTATAATGGGCGTGGCGACGCATGACTCGTTTTTCATGAATTTTCCGTCCATTTCAGTCGAACGTTCTTTTTAACCGGGACAACATGGCTACTGCAGCGAGCCGTTACTACAGCGAAGACGGCAGGGCAACAAAACGACAGAAAACCGACGGAATGGCTACAGTGAGTCCGCTGCGACACTGCCTTTTACTTCCAGAATTTTCGGACCAAACTCTGTCGGAGGGCTTTTTTCCGGTGCACTTTTAATTCATTCATGTTCGCGTTTGAAAGCGGGTCACGACGCGGTTTCAGGTCGGTGGAGCACCGCGACGGGAAACGGTTGATTCTCCGAACTCCCCGTTTTAAAAGTGGCTAGCTTAGCTTTGCGTTTTAAAAATGGTGGGTTATAATATACAACATAGCTCCATATGTTTATTCCAATGTGTGTTCGTGCGGTTCGCTTTGAGCGGGACCCAGGGAGGGCGGTTTCCCCCACCGGGCCTCATTAGAGCCCGGCTTTGTTCCAATACCGGGGGACGTTAGCATGGTTCTGTTTGGCTAATTGGGCCTAACGCTGTTTAACGGAGCAGTTTCCCCAGCTGTAACTCAGATTAAACTGCAAATAGAGAGACAGACTGGATAAATACTGCATACAAATCAACTGAAACGGCAGCAGTTGGTTCCCGTTCCCCCAGCGGCCACTGAAACGGAACCCGAGCACCTCGGTTCCGCTAGAGTGAACCGTAGGTCTGCAACATCCGGCTCCGGAGCAGCAAGTGGCTCTTACAAACGGTTTTCTCCCCCTAAAAAATAATTACCTTTTGCGGAACTTTTTAATAATTTAATAGAAAAACAATCCTAAAGACAAATTAAATGTAACTCATTATTTAAGTTCCTTCACTTGTTTTGTAGATGCTAATGGCTACAGGCAGGAATAATCTGCTGTAGCAGTCTGTGTTGCAGCGTCATGTTGTAAAGCAGTTTCATGAAGAGAATAATAGATTTTATTTGTAAGAGATCTCAAATATCAACAAAGATCTAGGGGGGAAAAAACAATCAGTGGACAAAAATAATTAGAAAGTTTGAGTAAATAGGAGATTAAAAGAAATATCTTAGAAAGTGAACCAAAAAATGAATGTCTTAAGATTCTCAGCGTTGTCCACTTCGCGCTCTGTTATCCTCTCTTAGGCAACAAGTCGGACCAGTAAACCAAACCGGTTGTGTGAGTTGCTGTTTTTCCTTCCCACAGGGATACGAAGACCCACACAAGACCCTTCCTTCGGTGGTGGTCCACGTCCGGGGGCTGATGGACGGGGTCACGGAGGCCGACCTTGTAGAGGCGCTGCAGGAGTTCGGAGCCATTAGGTACAGAAGATTAAATCAAGGCAGTCTGGACTGTTTCAGCTGCATGTGATGGGTTATGTTTCACCTCCTAATATATCAGAACGTTATGCAGATGGTTCAGTCACAACACGGTGACCGCACCGCCATATCTAGGACAGAAAAGCTGGAAAACCAAGTCCAGGCTGTGCCTCAGCAGCTTGTCAGGCGGTGTATTTCCTGCCTTTCGATCACGTTGACAGATTCTGCAGGCAGACAGGTGGCCTCTGTCTGGTCTATTTGACCTCATGGCGCATGGTTGACTCAGTAGGTGTGTCTCTGCAGCAGCTAGCCAATCAAGATGCATGCTGGGAGAATGCCAAACATTTCTCCCTGGTTGGACGTCACCAGGATCTAAGGCTCCTTCCACAGACCCGTATCCGACTTCTTCCACTGCAGTCTGAACGACCCGATTAAGATCATTAATCAAAAAAAAGATTTGAGAAGCAGAATCTGATAGTTTTCAAAGCGTATGCTGTCCAAGCGGTCATGTCGCGTTTTATTCGACTTGTAAAGTCGTAATTTCCCAGACGCAAATTTTGGACGTAAACAAAGCTTGTCGTAATAAATGATTAATCAATTAATCACATGATGAAATGAGCTTGATGGTTTTCATTGTTGTTGTTTTTTGAAGGACAATTTTGTTGATATTTCCAAATCCATTTTATTTGTTTTTTGGTGGGGGTATTTCTGTTTTTATCTAATTTTGGATATTTAAAATATCTTGCAGATAAGAGTTTTTTTTACAATAACACATTTTTCTAGACTATAAATTCTCCCAGAAGTTATTTGCTATAAATGATATTGTATCATGTGAGTAATTAAGTTATTGCTTCTTGTCTTAGGCACAGTTTTTTTATTTTTACAAAATTAAAGTTTGTTTATAAGAGGGTGAACTTGCATTATTTACATTTTACTTCAAAATTATCTCAAAACAATATTATTGTTTATTGCAATAATTAGCGGGACAATTCATTGGCCAGTAAAATTTATTGACAGATCTGGTATCCGATGGCGTAAAAAGCTCAGATTACCCCAAAGTTTTGTTTTGTGGAACAAAATCTGAAGTCACTAAAGTTTTGTGCTTCATTCAGTTTAAACATCTAAGTCACCATCCTACTAATTCCAGATGCTTTTCCTCTTTATTTTACATATTTTAACCGCATTTAAGTGACCTGTGCTGAGTTAGTGGAAAAAACTTGGCCAAACTTTGAATGAACTTTGTAAACACAGCGGTCTGTTTACTCAGAGGAGAGGAGAAAGATTTACCTGGAAGTGTCTTATTATCTCTTGTTACCATGATTATCTGATTTGGCGTTGGTTCATGCAGTAGGTTTCATCTGGAAGTAAAGGATCTTAACGATCCTTTAAAACACGATTTATTACGTTAATCGATCATCACCTGGTAAACTACCAGCCTGGAGAGACGACGTTGTCACTGCAGCTGATCGGCTGATGCAGCCAGTCTGGTCCTGATTGGAGTTTAATCTCGTCTTCAATCAGTCGTCAACTGGAGTACACAGACTTAAAAAAAAATAATGATTATTGTTTTCTGAAATAGCAGTAATAAAGCCAAAACTGTACAAATAATGTGTACATTTTACATTCAACCCTTTGGCTGTAAATCTGGTCGACAGATTTAGCTTCACTTGGTTCAGATTCATTAAATAAATTTAATTATTTGCTATTTTAGGCACTGAATAGTTTATAAAATGTGCTGATTTTTACCCCATTAATTGATTTCTAAAATAATTGTTAGCTGTAGCTACATTATGCAAAAATCAATTATGCTAAATCTTAAAACTCCAACATCTGATAATCCAACATTTAGCTTTTACTGATGGGGAAACTATTTCCTGTTGATTCTCATTTTAAATCATGTTTTGTATCATAGAAACAGAATTTTCAGTAAATGTAAGACTGCTGCTGTTGTTTTTTTTTTTTTTTTTTTTAAAGTGATTAATTTGCATCTTTTTGATGTAGTTTTAATATTGTATAAAAGGTGTAGCTGTAAAATCTGCAGAATTTGCCTATTTTTATCCGATTAAATGACTAATCGTCAGAATGAATAATTAGTTGCAGCCTTTAGAGTTGTTACACTTTTTATTTTGGTCTTTCAGTGGAAATGCACCTGATGCCTGCTTTTGTCTTTCTTTCTTTTTAAATATCCAAAATAAATGAACAAAACAGATGAATTATGAATTAAGAAGTCTCTGTAAACAAAATTATTCTGCAAATAAGCTTTGAGACCAAAACACCAGACTGAGAACTTTTATCACCCAGTTTTTGGTAGAGATGATAAATCATGCAAATTATTGAGCTTGTTTTAATTGATCATTCTTTTAGTTGATTTATTGCGACAGGCCTGGCTGCTGCCAACAGATGTGATCATGGTTCTGGCGGCACATGCAGTTCTAGAATCAGATGAACTGATTCTAGATCAGATTAACCTCAGCTGTCATTGTGTCCTGCACTGAGCTTTAAAGAAGTCCTGATCTACAATCAGAGCAGATGCTGCAGCTGGACAGCATCCTGTAAAGATGTTGTTGTGGTTACAGCCAGGCTTGTAACAAAGATGCCAAACTGGTTGATTCATTTAAACAGTTTAGAGAGTTAAATCTCCACAGTTTGTTACCAATCAGTGCGTGTGAAGAGATCAGAATAGGAAACGGCGTGTGTTTACGTTCCAGCTATGTGGTCGTGATGCCAAACAAGCGGCAGGCTCTGGTGGAGTACGAGGACATGAACGGCTCGTCGACCGCCGTCACGTACGCCGCCGACAACCAGGTCTACATCGCCGGACACCCGGCCTTCATCAACTACTCCACCAGCAAGAAGATCTCCAGGCCGGGAGACTCGGACGACTCCAGGAGCGTCAACAACGTTCTGCTCTTCACCATCATGAACCCCATCTACCCCATCACCACGGTAACGGACACGCCTCCTCAGAGGGGTAAATTAGCTTCTGGTTGGGTTTTCAGCCTAAATGGCATAAAAAAGAAAAAAACAGGAGAAGCTTAAAGAGTTGGAATAAAAACCAACTGGTGTCGCCTTGGAAACGGTTTATTACCTGGAATTTTAGTCTGAAATTTATTCAAGTTATAAAAAAACAGTGGTACAACTTGATTCAAATTTGTAATTGCAGTGTCTATTTATCACCATTTGATCAAATATCATGGCAGGTATTTTTGCTAAATGTCTACCAATGGGAATCTGTTTTGTTTTTTGTTGTTGAAGAAGCACCAGTTTATTGTTTTTCAGGCTTTAAAATAAATGCAAAGTATAAGTTTAGCAGGATATTGATATTTCTGAAAAACTGTGTTCAACAGAGGCACATTTTTCAACTTGATAAGACAACTTGCTCTAAAAACTCATTGCTGGTTAATTTTAGTGACATTCTGTCGTGGAAATTCGATCCAATTTTTTCATGAAGAGCTGAGAAACTCCCAAACCCCGGGTTTGTTTTATCTCTGTTTAAAAACATTAGTTTGCTCTTAACTGGAAGCTGCGTTTTTGTTGGAATTACAAAAATAACTTAGCTTAATGGAAACACACTAACTCTGGAAAAGCATGTTTATTTGAGTTATTTAAAAAAAAAAATTACACTAGGATGTAATGGCTGTTCGACTGCATTTATACGGGCTTCTTCCCGTCAGAGGACAGTTTTTTCTCTCTCTGCTGTCGCTCAACCAGGAGGAAGAAATACTGCGAGTCATTGAGTTGATACAATCTGCTGGGTTTCCTTACATATAAAAACACAAAGTGACTCAATAATAAGCTGAACTGTAACGAGGGCCGGTCAGGACGAATGAGGCGACATTTTGTGAAATGGACGGTTTTGAAAATAATTGGGTGTTTAATCTGTGAAAGGCTCATTTGAGTTTTTGTTTGTCAGAATGTGACGGAGCCTAAGTGGTCATGATGGTAAAACCCGTCTAGAATGAACATCAGGAAGCCAGCATTCCTAGGAACAATCAGATTAACTGAAAACAGTCCTAATCTCTGTTTTTCTGTTACTGTTGCACCAGCGTTTCAGAGATGGCCCATTTTTACGGGTTTCTGTTGTGCGTTTGCTCTCCCCTGCAGGACGTTCTTTACACCATCTGCAACAACTGTGGACCCGTCCAGAGAATCGTCATCTTCCGGAAGAACGGCGTCCAGGCCATGGTGGAATATCCTTTCTGTTGGAAAGCCTGGCTGTGACCTGAACAGAGTTTAACTGGTTAAATAAAGGGAGGAGGGGAGGCAGAGTGACAGGCGAGCACGTAGATTGAGACACGATAACCGAAAGAACAGCCAGAGCCAGTTCAGTCAGTCAGGCAGAAACTGTTATCAGATGGAGGATGAAGTGAAGGAAAAGTCAGGAAAGCTGAAGCGCCGTCGCCTCCTTAACTGTCGCTACGTTCGACTCGGTGCAGAGCGCGCAGCGGGCCAAGGCTTCGCTCAACGGAGCCGACATTTACTCTGGCTGCTGCACCCTGAAGATCGAATACGCAAAGGTATGATGGGACTCCGTCCAGCTAGATCTGAATAATGCTTAGATTAGGCAGCGATCCTATTAAATGTACCACAGTCCAATGAATTTGACTGGCAGCCAGTCAGAAGTTACATTTGCATCAATTATTTTAACTTTTTTTAATCAAATAAAATTTTTTTTAAATTTATTTGATTTTTCAGCCATGACAAGAAAGAAAAACAACAAAAAGTAAACAAATACAACAAAAACAAAAATCAACAAGACAAACAGTCAAAACAGTGTCAGCTTACTGGAGAACTAATAAGAGAATAAAATATGTGCACATCAGTCTGTAGAGCGTAATAAAGCACAAGACCGAGTCAAAGGGAACAGCAGACATTTCTGGAGACATTGTATCTAACAGTTAACCATAAAACACAGAATATCAATAAAAGATGAAAGCAATAAATTATAATGACAGTAATAACAATAATAATAATAATAAAGAAGAAAAAAAATAAAAAATACAGGTCCAGATGAGTACGACAGTCATTTTAGCCCATTTTGTATGTATCTATTGAAAGGACCAGTTCTTAAAATGCAGAATAACCCGTTTTGCAAACATTAGAGCCTGCTGCAGAGACGTGGGAAGAGTAAGAGAGAATTTAGTGCAACCCAAAATAATCAAATGTTTATCTGGAGATAGAAGCTTGCCATAAGCGTTACTATAAAATTTAAATATCCTGCACCAGAAGTCCATAAGTTTAGAGCAGGAGCAGAACAGATGACCTAAAGTCCCACCATCTGATTTACATTTGTCACATGTTGGTGAAACACAGGAAAATAGCTTGAGTTTGGTTTTAGAAAAGTGCAGACGATTGAATAAGTTGCAATCTAGAATTAACACACTCAAGTCTGATTCTTGAGTCTGTCAAGAATCAACAGGTTTTGATTCTTGACAGACTCGGATCCCACAGCTCATCTGAAATCTCACCTTGTGTTTCAGAAGCCCAGACCTCTTTTATATGATTAGTAGATGGGATGAACTGGAAAGATTAACAAACTGAGAAATGAGCTTTTTAGAGGTAGGGGGCTTTTTATAAGCCCATAGAAACTATGCTTTATGGTTTCAAAGTGGGGAATTGCTGTCTGACAAAATTACGAAATTGCAAGTGCCTGAAAAAGTGGCTGGAAGGAAAACCAAATTTTGATTGGAGTTGCATGAAGGAAGCAAAGTGATTATTGATGTATAAATCTTGAACAGCTAAAAGATGTATTTGTTTTTACATTTTTCTCGTCTTCCTCCACATTGAAAAACCCTGTTTTATTGTTGAAGTGACGTTCTGTGCCGCTCCGTTTCCCCAGCCGACCCGCCTCAACGTGTTCAAGAACGACCAGGACACCTGGGACTACACCAACCCCAACCTGGGTGGCCCAGGTAAAACCTGCAGAGGGCGCTAGAGCGCCGCTGACCTCCAGTCAGTCGGCTCACTTTGCCTCCTGATTAGTGATGATTCAGGGTCTCCTCCGGGCGGGTCCGGTCCGGGTGAACGCTTACTGGGAGCTGGGATGTGCAGGAACACGCTGGCAGCAGAAAGATGACACCCTGCAGCTACACTATTAGACTGGAAGGACTTTTCTGCTCCGTCTCTTCTGCCTGGCATTCTTCTCTCTGCTGGTATTTTATTGTTCCAGCTTGGCAATTCGTTTACAACTGATTGACAGAAAGGCGCCTGCAGGTTACCTGATACTGTCAGGCAGCTGTGATTCAACTGGTTTCACCAGCAGGAACGCTCCAGTCCGTTCAGAAAACCAGTAAACACACACCGTGTCGGGATCTGAGTCACCTTTAACCTTTTTCACACTAAAGCTCAAAGAAATAGAAATCTTCCTACACGAGTCCGTTTATCCAGCATTGTTTCCAAAACTAGATTCAGCATTTCTGGTAAATATTCCTCGTGTTTTTCAAGTTTATATGATTAAAAACTTAATTTTAAAATGAGAATTGATGGAAATAATCACCGTTTTAAGATTTAGCTTCTTCGATTTTTTTATAATGTAGCTAGAGCTAATGACTATTTTACTAATTACGATTAATCGGATGAAAACTGGCACATTCATTTAACCAAAGTGGCTTATTTTGCATAACATTAAATGCCCACAAATGCAAATAATTAAATTCCTTCATTAAAACAATAAGCATCATATTGCCTAAAATGCAATAGCAGTATTTCTTTAGGGATTTAAGGTATTATCATATTTAGCAAATAGTTACTGTATTTTTTTTAATTTAACAGCAAAAAACTGATTTCTGAAAAAATGGATAACAGTTTTTTCATCCTGAAAATGTTTAATAATTGTGGTGTGACTATCAGAGCCGGGGGTTTTGATCATTTGTTTACATTTTTTTATTTATTTTTTTTTTACATTTTTATTTTGTGAATCTTCAGGTGGGTTTTGGGCTGAAAGTTTCTGCCTGGGTTTGACCAGATCTTTATCCCTGTCTCTCTTAAACTCTGTGTAAACGAGTCCAACCAGCAGGTTTTTATTTCTCAAACCTCATGCAGAGAAATTAATGTTTCTAATAGAGATCTGAAAATCTAAATTTTTCCCTAACCGTTTTTTTAAAGTGAGCGGAAATGATTGGCTGAGTAACGGGCGCAGTGAAATGAGAACCGGTTCCGGTTCAGTGGATGTTGTCCTCAGTTTGCTGCTCTTTAAAGAAGCAGGTGAGAACAGCGAGGCTTTTGTTCGCCAGGCATTTACTCGCTCGCCTCATTGGCCGTCCATCGATTGATCCGGAGTGTTTTTTGTTTTTCTTTCTGCTGCCAGCCGTGTTCCTGCTGCTGCACATCAGGTGAGCTGCGGGCGGATCCACATTGTTTCTGGTTTACTGAGGCTGCTGTGGACGATTATTTGTTCTCACAGTTCTAAACACACAGAAGCACAAACAGAACAACTCAGACATCTACAACAGTCACCAGTAAAGTGGACAGTGGACATGTGGTTTTCTGTTTGATTGAAGGGCTGAACAATATGGCTGGAAATCATTTAACAATATGAGAGGTGCACCGATAAATCGGCCCCGATTTCCTGAATTTTTGGAGATCGGTCGATACTTTACTGTGAAACCGATCTTAAGTCTGAAAATAACCTATCAGGTCAGAGGATTTCTGTCTATATTTACATGTTGGCCTGTCTCAATAACTAAAGCAGCTGGATGATCAATTTTCACACAAGTTATCACGATAAACGATAATATTTCTGTTTTAAAGTAATATAATGGGATAATAATGCAAGAACACATTAACAAACTTTAAATTGTAGTGAACATATAACACTGGGCATTTTAAATATCCAAAATATATAAACAAAACAACAAAATTAAAGTCTCTGTTAACAAAGCACCAAACTGAAGACTTTAATCATTCAACACGTTAGAGACAATAACTCAAGGAAATGTAAATTCTTTTATCATGTGATTAATTGATTTATTGGTTATTGTGACAGACCTAACATTTAGCAACAATTCAAACAAAAATATTGCTATCGGCCAAAATTTCTTTAAAGATCGGTCCAAACTTCAATCAGTCAGTATTGATTATTATTGATAAAAAAATTGTTATTGTTTTTTTTATATATATATATATATTTAAGTACTACCAAATTGGTGATGTGACCTTTTCTACTCCAGTTTCCTCTGGAGATTTTAATCCCATCTTTGGAAACTTGGGTTGTAGAAAACGCTCCCTGTTTGTTTTCAATTGAAGTGAAAATATGGTTAAAAGTTAATGTTCTGTTGCAAAATGGGATTATTTTTTTTTAACTCGTATAATTACTGGTTGTGTTTTGCAAGGAAGATATCACATCAATCAAACATTAACTTGGATAATAAGTAACAAACTATCTTCTTGGGGGTTTAATGACTGATTCATACAAACGCCTGGAGTCGAGTTGTTGTGACATAAGACTGATTCTGGTCTTTTCCGCTGTTGCGTGACCGCAAATTTCTGGAGGTCACCTCTTGTTTTTAAAAAACAAAGACAAATGGAAACGGAGGCTGTTTGTTTCTTAAAAAGCCAAACCTGGCTTGAGGAGGTTTAAAAAGCGAGAGCAGAGGCATGGACCAGCATCAGTACCTGTAGTCTGATCTGCAGAGAACACGCATCGTCAAAGCACAGCCGCGCTCACACAGAGGGACAGAGGAGACACCCACCCACCCAACACGACGAAGTAGGACTCATTGAGCCACGGAGACGCTTTAGGGGCTCTGAGCTACACTCGGTCCCCCCCCTCCTGCCACATCTACAGCGCCTCACTGAACGGAGAGTCAAGACGACCCACAGACGATGCATACTGATACAGAACCCACCCACCTCCAACCAACACCACTCACACCGGAGCCACTGACCACCGCCCATTCTCTCTGCTCCTTCTCTTCTTTTTCTGCTCATTCCTTGTTTAGTTTTTTTTTTTTTTTTTTTAATGCCTTCCATGTAATGCAGGTTTGGCAATTTGCGGCTAAGAGGAGCCACAGCCCTCCCCCACTCTGAACTGTGCTCTGTGGCGGACGCTAAAGCAGGATTATTCCTCTAGAGATGGAGTCCCGGCTCAGCCATCAGTGAGCACTGCTGCCTTTGGTAAAACCAGCAGATGATGATGAAGAGGAGCAGGAGGAAGAGGAGGGTTTGGATGAAATGAAGTGAATGGAGAGTGAGGGATCTGCTGCAGCTAATGCCCCCCCCCCCTCTCCGTGTTGGTAAACATGCAGTAAGTAATGCGAGACCCCCACCACCACCACCACCACCCTTCCAAAGCGCAACAACACACGATTTACATCCTGGGCTTTTTGTCAAAGGAGCCAAAAGTATTCATACTGACTGAGTTAGCACAGCTGGGTTCAGGTTTCCTCATTTACTCCCCGCCCCCCTGACATTTACGCGGGCTGTTGTCTCTTGTGTGAACATGTAATGGTGAATAACATGGCTTCCACTGTGACTCTCTGATTGTCGCACCTGTACAGATGGTGATGCAGATGGCAATGGGAGCGGTGCAGGTGTGTGTGAGCGTACAAACCTCTTTACTTTAACTGAGCCATTTGTGACCCAGAGTGACTGTGTGTTTGGTTCCCCCCATCCCCCGTTCACCTGTTGGGCTCCTGTTCAGACCTGGCACTAACATCCACCCTGGACTCCTGTTGCTACCTGGATCAAAGCTAGCTTGATTTAATCGCTACGTTTAGCAAAAAAATTATCCTTTGTCTCAAATCAAACATCTGAGGAAGACATTTTGATTAAAATGTAATTTAGAAATGTTCACTATGAACTGGTTGTGCTTCAGTGGAAGGATAATTCAGCGCTGCATACCTCCTCGGTTTTATCCAAACATCCATTGAAGTGTTTTTTTTATGCTTTAAATCATGAAAACATAAACATCTGAATTTTGTCAAGTGCCACTGTTAAAATCATCAATACACATCAGAATTTCAGTTTTTTTCCTAATAAAGTTGCGTTAAACGCAGCAGTTTGTTGAGGTTTCAGTCGTGTTGGACATTGTTCCATTTATTTTGGATGAAATTCAGGGCTGGACAATATGGCCGAAAAACGTATCATGATATGAGCATTTCGTATCAGCCTATCGATTGATTGATTGATTGATTGATTTGTCTTTTTGTTTGGCAGAATTTCAGATATTTAAAACAAACTGGTTGTGTGACATTTCCTGTTTTTACTCCATTTTGTTTTTATTTTTAAGCAGTTAAGTCACTCATCAGGTTGTTGCTAGGCAACCAAAGTGAGCTGGTTGATTCCATCAGCTTAGCTTAACTAGCTGAGAGGCTAAAGCCTTTCATCTCCCAGTTTATAATCCCTTGGTGGAAACCCTATGGTGAATATAATAAGATTTAAATAAAAACCAAGCAATGCTACGCCTGGTGTGGGAGTCGGGTAAAGCCTGGCGGGCTGCCAGGCTGATGATGCCGTGGCAGAAAGCCTGGGTTTGTGTTTTGTTTCTAATAAGGTTGCGTTAAAAGCAGCAGTTTGAGGTTTCTCCAGGTTTCAGTCGTCCTCTCAGGTCATGTTGCTGCCAGGTCTGAATGTGGCCTCCGATCATCTGCATCCACCTCATCCTTCAGCGTTTCTGCTTACTCCACTCAGGTTGTCTTAATGGGCCCAGTCTGTTTGGTTCTGGACGGACAGAACCTGAAGTCAGACATGCTGCTCTTCCTGCAGTTTGTTGCATTTCACGCCTCTCCCCTCAACCCTGATCACTGAGGCAGTCTGACTGTGGGGGGTCCTGGTTAGATGATGAGCCTTGAGCAGCACGTCTGCTAACCCGGAGCTCCGTTTAGCCTGGCGCTCCTTCGGGCGGCCTGTCGGCTCATTGTTTGCTGGTCGTCCTGCCGTCACATTAACTGGAGTCATGTTTGTGTGTCTCTTCCTCCTCCTGACTTCCTGTCCTCAGAAGACGTGAACGCGAACCCCAACAAGCGCCAGAGGCAGCCGGCTCTGCTGGGGGACCATCCTCCAGAGTACGGTGAGTCTGCTGACCTCTGACCCCTGATCTAGCATCAGAGAGCCAATATCTACCAGTTATTAAACAACATTCTACATCAGGTGAAATCCATAAGGGCAGATCTTTGCAGTCTAATTCATTTATTTAACTTCCTAATTGTTAAATAAATGGTTTATTAATAAATGTAAAAGCAGTTTGCTTTTACATTGACTAGAAAAGTTAACATGTTTTTATCAGTTATTTATTTTACATCGGCTGTCCTCCTAACTGCTCTGACGGAACAGATTAAAGTTGTTTTTGCCAAACTTGCGAAGCATCGTTGTATTTCAGTAATCTGTGCTGCTGCAGCTTTATTAAATTAATTTGTAATTCAGTAAAAAAAATTAAATTAGTAAACGTTTTAAGTCAGTTCTTCTTTGTTGGTTCGACCGACGCCTCAGGTTTGGTGCATCATGTGTTTATGTCTCGTGTCCCTGCCGTCCTGTAGGAGGCGGTTACCATGGCTACGAGGAGAGCTATGGGTCCCCTCCCTACGAGGGCCGTCGGATGGGCCCCCCGATGAGGGGACGCGGCAGCCGGAGCTACGGGCCGGGTTACGGGCCTCCGCCGCCGCCCGGCGAATACGGCGCCCACGCCGACTCGCCGGTCGTCATGGCTTACGGACTCGACACGGCCAAGATGAACGCAGACCGGGTCTTCAACATCTTCTGTCTCTATGGAAACGTGGAGCGGGTCAGTGAAGGAGCGCTGCAGTTCTCTGACCCGGTCCAGTCACTCTCTGACCCGGTTCTGTTCTCCTGCCAGGTGAAGTTCATGAAGAGTAAACCCGGAGCCGCCATGGTGGAGATGGGCGACTGCTACGCTGTGGACCGGGCCATCACTCACCTCAACAACAACTTCCTGTTTGGCCAGAAGCTCAACGTGTGGTGAGTTCAGTCCGCCCTCTGACCCCGCCCCTCCTGCGCCGAGGGGGCGTGGCCTGACCGTGTGGCTCCGCCCCCTGCAGCGTCTCCAAGCAGCAGGCCATCGTTCCCGGCCAGTGCTACGAGCTGGAGGACGGCACCAGCAGCTTCAAGGACTTCCATGGCTCCCGGAACAACCGCTTCTCCTCGCCGGAGCAGGCGGCCAAGAACCGCATCCAGCACCCGAGCAACGTGCTGCACTTCTTCAACGCGCAGCCCGACGTCACGCCCGAGATCTTCGCTGAGGTCTGCCGCTGCCGCCGCAGGCAGGACGACGTCTTAAAAAACACAAACCTTCATGTTTCACCCTGATGTTTTACAGATTTGTGAAGAACTCGGAGTTAAGAGTCCAGTTAACGTCAAAATGTTCACAGGAAAAAGTAAGAACTTTAAAATAACTTTTTTCTTTCCTTTCTTTAAGTGTAGAAATTAAATTAAAAGGTTAAAATCAAAATTGTTTTGTTTCTGAATTAGAATTTCACCAATGCAGTTTAAATATTTTTATTGGTACCAATATTGAAAAAAATTGTAGATCTGATCAATATTCTCCATCCATGTCAGCAGATCTATTCAGTCTAGTTCTGCCTTTGGCTCTGATCAACGTCATGATTTATTTGTTTTAAATAAAGATTTGCTGATTGCACTTTCTGAACCGTTTGAAAGGTTTGCTGCTGTTTACTTTTATAATTGTCTTTATTATTTTCTATTGGCTGTTCTACTTCTAACTGCACTGGTTGAACAAATCAGCTGTTTTTACATGTTTGATTAAGCTTTTGGTGTTTTTAAGTGCTGTTCTGGTGCAGAGTTATCAGATTAACGTCTAATTGAGTACATCTAAATCTGTCTTTAAAAAATCATTTTAAGTCAGTTTAGTCAATATTAAATTTCAGATATCTGTATCAGACGTGAAAAAAGTGGATCAGTGCATCGAGTAAAGATTCACTTATGAAAAGACATTTTCCCATCAGTTGGGATCAATTATTCACTGATAGAATAATTTAGTAAATTTCTGCCAAGAAACTCAGAATCTCAGAAATATTCTAGAAACTTCAAAACTTCTGAGTTTAAAACTTCAAAAATTTGCTAGCGGGGGAAAAAAAATCTAGAAAATTTCTGAGATTTGATGTTTTTGACCAACTTAACCTTTTTTTTCTGTCTATAAATGACCCAATACTCAGCTCTGTTTTGGTATCTGACCCTCAGATATCGGTACCAGAACCAATACTTTCCTGTTCTGAATCTGACCCTGCTGTTTCCTGCCAACAGGTGGCGCCGCTCCCAGCGACCGCAGCGCCTCCGGCCTGCTGGAATGGGAGTCCATCAATGACGCCATGGAGGCGCTGGCGCTGATGAACCACTACCAGATGAAAAACCCAGGTGTGGGGGGGCAGGCGAGCAAAGGGTCATCAAAGGGTTTGTCTCGATCACTCATCTACTATCTCCTCTCTCACTGCTCACTGTTGGTCCCACTAGGCTGAAGGCTGGGCAGGAGGCCCCACTAATGCTTTTCAAAGATGGACGGCTGTGTAATTACTTGTCTGTTTGCAGCCAGTTAAACGTGTATAAAGAATTGTACGGCCATTGTAAATACAAAACGACTGGTAAATTTTTAGATTAATCACAGAAATTGCATTTTTCCTTCTAGAACATTTGAGTTTTTTCCAGTAAATTTTGAACTTGTCAAAAACCCCTCAAATGTTGAAATTATTTCCAGAGATTTTCCAGAAAAAAAATTTTAATTTTCGGATTTTCAAACTCAGAAATTGTCCAAAGAAATCAGAATTGTGCTCGTCTTGTGTATAATGTCCCTAACAGGCTGTTGTATGTCTCTGAAACTGAAGCAGAATGAATTCCCGCCTCAGTTTTCTGTTTTTGAGAATTTTGCTCTCAGCCAGTTTGGACTAACTCTGAGCTTCATCCACATCCTGCTGCCCGACCGGACCGGACCCGACCCGGCCGGTGCCGCTGCTGCGTCTCAACCTGTCCCTTCCTGTTGCAGGCGGACCGTACCCCTACACATTAAAGCTGTGCTTCTCCACCGTCTCGCACGCCAACTGAGACGAAACCGGCCCTTCTGGGACCAGGGGACGGAACTGGACCCGGCTGGACTCCATCAACCAGGACAACTTTATCAGTCTGGAGTTTAAACCGACAGCCGAGCTTTTAAATCCAACATCTGCAGCGAAGACGAGCTGCATAGTGTCGGTTTGTTTCCACACCGTCTGGTTGTCACTTTGACTTTTTGTACTTCAAGATGGCCGCCTGAGGCAGAAGCCACTTCGACGCTCCGGCGGTTTGACGCCTGAAGACGTCAGCGGCTTTCTGAACTTTTTATTATTCAATTGTGTTTTTTGTTGTTGTTTTAATTGTTGATGGTTTAGTTCTGTGTGTTCAGAGCTGATATGCAGCTGGAGAAAAAAACATTTTTGTTCTAAGAAAATAAAGGAAAACGCTCAACAGGCCGGCGGCCATGTTTCTGCTGGTTCTCATGCCCTGGGTCCTAGTGCCCTCCCCCAGTCACTGCTGGCACAATAAACACTTACTTTACCGTCTAGAACATGGAAACACTTTGAGGTGTTTAAAGCTGCATTATTCAACTTTCATAAAATATATATTTTAGATGTTTGAAAGTAAAACCGTTACCAGTTGTGTAACCAGTTAGACTGAAAATCTGTGAAAGACAAATTCTGACTTCTTTTTCAGTGCTACATAGAAACAACCAATCAGCCAGAAGGGGGGGGGGAGATGGTGTCAAGGTCCCCACCAAAACTTACACCAAACCTACGCCCTTGATTTCAACCTCGGTATGAGATTAGCCACCCACTTCCCTCCATGAATGCTAGGCTAGTTAGCATTGCCACTTTCCCTGTAACTGTATGAACAGAGTATCAGGAGTCTCACACTTCAGCTGCTCACAGTGATTTGAATATCGGACTGTTGAGAGCACCTTACCGTAAACCTCATATATAAGCCTCGGTTTTCCCCCAGGCCGCAGTTGAGGTCCTTGATGAATCCACCAGATTGGAGACGCAGCTGAACCATGGACTCGTTATCAGCTCTTCTTCTGTACGACCAGATCGATAAACATAAACTTAAAGGCGGCATCAAATTAACTTCGTGTTGTTTCCGTAATTAAGGCTATGAGTTGGAGGACATTTCTCCGTCGTGCACTGCTACCATGTGCTTGTTATAAACTAAAATTAACACTTTCCTCTTTGATTTCCAATTTTTGACTCCCAATGGTTGACGAAAAATCCAAAGGAAAACTGGACCGGGAACAACATGGTTCAGAAAGAGTAAAGAGGCTGGTGGAAAATTATATAACTTCAGGGATAATTTCTCATTAACATTATGACCAGGGGAGAGCGCGAACGCAGTCCCCCACTACCATAAATTGTGCAGTTGAGATTCTCCCATGTG